>CADCXA010000029.1:1800000-1952791 GCA_902806565.1 Hypoxylon rubiginosum | reverse complement strand
GTTTTTATTTATATTTTAATATAAAAATTAAAAGTTTTATATTTAATAATGTTTAAATTTAAAAATAAATATATTTTAATAATTTTATTAAATAAGTTTATATATTTATATATTTAATATTATTTAAAAACTAATTTAATTTTAAATTTAATAATATTAATTTTAATTATATATAATATATTATTATTAAAATATTTATAATTATAATTTAACGTTAATATATATAATATATAATATTTTTTAATATTTATTAATATTAAAATTTAAAATATTATATTTTTTATATATTTAAATATTTTAATTAATTTAATTTTAATAAATTATAAATTAAATTTATTTAAAAACTTATTTTTATATAAATTAATTTTGTTTTATTATAATATTTTATAATATATAATTATAAAATTATTTATATTTAAAAATAAAATTATATTTAAAAGAAATTATATATTTTAAAAAATAACACTTTTTACGTAATATAGTTTTCGCTGATTTTTCACGTAATATTTAAGTTATATATATTTTATTTTATTTGTTTTATATTAATAGTTTTTTATATAATTTATTATATAAAATTATTAATATTAAGTTTTAATAATTATTATAAATATATATTTTTTATTAAGGTTATAAAATTATATAATATTTATATATAATTATAATAAATAAAAGTAATTAATAATTAATTAAATAACTATATAATTAAAAAATATATTAATTTTAAATTAAAATAATTTAAAAGTTATTAATTATATAAAACTTTTAATATAAAATATATTTTATATATAATATAAATAATTAAAATATATAAAATAATTAATAATAAAACGTTAATATTTAAAAATAATTAAAATTTAAAAATATAATATTTATATTTTTATTAACTAATAAAAATATATATTAATAATTTTATAATAAATTTATATAATAAAATAATTAATATAATGTTATTTTATAAAATATATATATTTTAAATATTATATTAAAAATTAATAAAAATTATATTATATAAAAAATGTTATTTATTTTAAATTATTAATTATATTTTATTAAATAAATAAAATTTATATTAATTTAACTTTTATATTAATTAAAAACTTTTAATTAAATAAGTTTAATAATTTAAATTATATTATAATTAAATTAAAATTAATTAATAAATAAAAAAATAAAATTAATATTTAAATTATAAATTAAATTATAATATAAAGTTTTTAATTTTTATATTAAAATATAAATAAAAGTTTAATAATAATTTTATAAAATATAAATAATAAAACTTTTAATTTAATTAATAATTAATTATTTTTATTTTAAGAATAATTTTTATAAAAATATAATTTTATTTTAATAAATTTTTTTTATTTTAAGTTAATAATAAATTATAAATTAAATTAAATTATATTTAATCATAATATAATTTATAAATATTTTATTTTTTATTTTTAAAATTATATATATAATATATAGTTTTTAATTTTTCTTATATTTTATTTTATAAAAAAAAAGCTATTATTTTAATGTAATTATAAGTAAAAATAAATAAGGTGTTAAAATACGGTAAGGTGATAAAAAAAGGGGTTTTATTAAAAAGTGAGCTAAGGCGGTTAACTAGTAATACTAAGGTGTTAAGTTGTTCCCAGGCGATCCTGAGCTTCGCGAAAAACATGCCACACTTTGGAGTACAAGACGTCGTCTTCCACTTGCTTATTCTCAAGAAATAGAACCTCTCGGAACCTATTAACACAAGGTATTAAAGACTTATAGTATGGCTGGCAATCTTTAGCGAGTCTGTCGTTAAAATGCGGATTTAACACCAAGCCATGTTTTTCATTACCCAGTCTCTCCATGTCAATAAAATTCCACATCTGAAACTGCGAATTCTTGACCTCCCTTTTCCCATTGTAATGGATGCATATCCAGAATATCACCCAAAAGAAAGACTCGAGGTCGTGCCGGTAGGTATTCTTCTCGCCTCGAAGCACCCCAATGGCCATGAAAGCCCTCGTGCCGGTTTTCCACCTCGCACCCGACGCGGTTTGTCCGTCTTTCGGAGCGGCTGAATCCATGTCGATCATAAATATAACTTGGGACTTGTTGTCTCTGTCCTCGTTGATCATAAGGTTGTTGATTGAGATGTCTCTATGAAGAATGCCAGCTTTGAAGAACAATGAATTGTGCCCCTCAAGATGGCCTTGTAACCCGACAAGCAACATCATAGGCGAGCTACCATCAACAATTCTCTGACCATAATCACAAACAATAACCCGTCGATGGACACGATTGAGTAGTGTGCTGTAGTTGGTTTCGATCGAAGACTCCGAGCGCGGTCGCTTGCTCGGTGGCAGGGACGCGCTGATTTGGCTAGACGACCTCTTCTGGCTGGTGGCGCTATCATTTGAAATGCTATGCGGGCCTAAATCCTGATGTAGACCTATATGTCGCGATCGGTAATTAGAAGCCTTCGTAATATCTAATCCTTTTCTTATGCCGTGATGAATATCATCGACATTACCATTGACAAAGATGGTCTCGTGGTGATAGTATCGGGCAACGTTTCGAACACCTAGCCTAGTTACCTCGCGGAAAAGCTCGCCTTCCTCATCCCGCTCGGGGTACTGCCATGAATCTTTGATCACAAGCGTCGTAGACGGGTCTTCCTCTGGGTGGGCCTTCCAGCATGTAGTTGCCCGGCCGGCAATACAACCCACTCGTGTCATTAACTCGTCGATTACGATGCGTTCCTGTGTGCCATTCCGGATTATCTCAATGAACTGTTTGTTGTTTGCCGTGATAACAGTAGGGTCGAATACTAGCTCTTCCTCCATCCACAAAAAGCCGAGAATTGTCGATACGAACCGGAGCCCTTCTTTGTTGATATCAAATTGCGTCGAAGCAATGCCGCCAAGACGGTCAAACTCCCATACGCGCATAAGAGGTCCGTAGAGGGTAAAAGCCAGAACGAAGCGCCGGGTCTCTTGGCTGTAAAATACTTCCCTCACGTATTTTCCGATGTCGAGCCACGCCCCTCCTATCCTGTCTTTATCTATATTGCTTTTCAGTTCTCCGGGTATGAGAATTTGAGACCAGTGTGTTGGGGCGGGGTGGGTTGCAAAACCAACGTCCAATTTACGCGGTGCTGTTGACCCCTTAAGCGACTTGTTCGGCTCTGCTATCAACCATCGTGCTGGCAGTGGTCTATGGTCTTTGGCCCATAAAGCAAGTTGTTCGAATGTATTTTCAAGAAATCCTATGACAGCGGACTGCTGGGCACCTTCCGACCATCCAGTCCATCCATCGCGAAAGAGTGGGCGTGATCCCTCACAGAACTTATTAAAAATCACTTTCGATGCCTTTTCCAACTCTGGAATATTACCGAAGAAAGTCTCGTGAAACTGTGGGATATCGACATATAAGGGGCCGAGATCATCCTTGAGTACCTCAGTTGTATCGATGAGTTTTTCTGAAGAGTTTACAAGACTGCCCATGTTACGAGACGATGGTGTCTGCTGGAGACGAGAGGCGATCGTTCGGGGCGGCGGCGGTGGCGGCGTGGATTCGGTAACAGCACGATAAACTTGTGCCCAGATCTCTTCGTCGGATTTCTTAGCGACGACAGCTTGTAAAAGGGGTTTGACATGTTCGAAGTCGAAGTCGCTAGAGTCGAGCGAGACCTCGAGCCGCAGTAGGTCGCTTCGGAGAGTACCACGTGTCTGAGAGGGTAAAAGTCGGGCGATAGGGAGGTTTTGGAGTACCGGTAAAAGCCCAGATATAAGGTCTTGTATATCTATTTATTAATTAGCAGAGGCGCACCAAGAAGGTCAATTCATCTATCCTACCTTCTTTACTAAGCTGGCCAAGGGCTTCTCCCGAGCAGCAGATGTTGTTACTCTTGCAGAGAGAACTAAATAACGCAAGGAAAGCCTCGAGGCCTCTATCGATGGGATTGTTTCTGATAGTTTCCGATCGGTCCTGGTTTGCCATGGCGGATTAGGAGGCGTAAAATATAATGGGATTTGGTGAAGGACGCGAAGGACGCGACGGGATATGCAGCAGGACGTGACGTCATGGAGCTAGACTAAGAGGTACGATGCGGTGGTGGGGCCGTCCTTTTAAGTGCGTTAAACCCCGTTATGCCCGAGTTTACAAGGGTTATTATGTCGTGTTTTTTTTCTATGGGAGGCTAGCTAACTTAACATCATTTTTATTCCGCTCCTCGGTTGAAAACTACGGTTTTTCCATCACCCAATGATCCCCGAAATGCGTTTTATAATCACCTAGATAGCTATAGCGCGGCTGAAAGGCATGGTGGCCTCGACAGGCGGTTTGCAGTCCGAACCGAGCCTTCAAGGCGGAGGGCCACAGGGGATTAAATTCACCGGTGAACGCAATTCTTTCGACCCTACCAAGCAAATAACTCAGACTTCTCAGAAAGTCCAAGTTCGTGTAGGTCTCGCAAGATTCATGCGGGAGTTCGTATTGGATCAAGCTGCCCTCGAAGTGCTCGTAGTCGGGCTGCGTGCTAGGCGGTGCTGCGCAGCAATATTCGCAACAAGTGACATCTATATGTATACGCTTTGGGCGCACCCCAGCTACGTACATTTCCTCTAGCAGTGACACCCAAAGGTCGGCACTGGTCCATTGGTACGGACAGCCATACCAATCTAACGAGGAAGAAGGTTCCTCTCTGCAATGGTAGTAGATCCGAATGTCTTGGATGTGGCTCGCGTTCGTTGGGCCGATCGTTCGGAAAAAGTCTTGCCACATCCCGAATTCGAGATCGCTATCGCCAATGACCACCGATCTGTACACTACCGAGGCGAATTCTGCGCTGAGTTGCCGGCACACTCGCAGCAAGGAAAGCGGGCTGCGCTCCCTGCTGTAACCGGACCATTCGATGCTGCCGGAAGAAACATCGCTATGCAGATAGGTCCGGCCAAAGATATCATCGTGGAGTAGGTAATTGAAGATCTCAAGTTTCAGATCCCAGGGAATACTGAGGATCCCTGACCGTGCCGAGCTTGCAACAAGCGCCATATCGTCGAGGTAAAAGACTTAGCTAGCTGGCGATTGGAGTGTTTAAGGTCTAGGTGGGAGGATAGAAAAGGTAACTAGGCGGGCCAGATTAGCAGCTCGGACAACTATGGTTGACTGGTTCTCCCTAAATTTACTCAACGAGAGGAATTTGTGGTGGAGTGGTACAGGTTCTTCTCCTGATATGGGTCGCTACTTGAGATCGGGAGAAGAGGAAGGATAGTGTAGTGAGGTATAGCTGCCAGGGAAAGACGAGATAGCAGGGCTAGCAGCATCCGAGATTGTCGAGAAGCGCTTGTGAATCCTGATTAAGAAAGGAGACGAAAGCCGGTTACGTGTTCTCTAGTCTTGCACCAGGAATGGGCTTTGGTATCCCACGTCCTGCGTTTATGTAAATTCTTGATAGGATGCCTAAAGTTAACAAGGAAGGTAGCAAAAACAGTGTCAGGGTTCTAGCCTGCTGGCCCTTACCCACGTAGATGGAAGCAAGCAGTATTTTCGAATAGCGTGACTAGGTTCAGGAAGCAAAAGACCTTGCTGCTCGTCAAGGTTACAGGGTCTCCTCTGAGCGAAAATAACATTATTTATACCTTTAGCTCTAGGTCGTAACTTCCATAGTAGCAAGACAATGGAGACAACAATGTTTTGTTTTCCCTATGTTACTTATCATCGTTCCTTTATAGTATTCATTGTTCCTTCGAGGAAGCATTGTTCTTTATGGCATTTATTGTTTCGTGAAAAGGGGTAGGAAAGATTATAGTATCCTCATAACAACACCAAACGTACTGGCCCACATCAAGATCGCCTCGGCCGCTATACTCCTAGCTGTACCTCGAGCCAAAGCTTCTGGGCTCCTCGAATACAACGCATTCATGCCTTTCGGTACAGTTTCTAGGAATTTTCGGGTGGCCTCGCTTCTACACTGAACGCGCCACGCAATTCTCGAAGACAAGCTTGACCACAGAAAACTGATTTCAGATTTATCGGGAATGATGAGAGGAAGTTGCGTTCTTTCGGAATTGCTCTGCATACTAGAGAAATACCGCTTGATGTCAAGGATGGACCCGCCCCGCGTGATAATAAGCACTGTTCTTTCTAGCCCTTCGGTGGTAACGTTGTTTGCGCGTCTAGGCTTGGTCTGGAAGTGAGCAGAATTTGCATGGGCAAGATTGAGTTGAGTTTCGTACTGATTAATAACTGTGGCCGGCTTCAAGGCTCTTTTATAGGTACTGGCCTGAGCTGGCGAGTTGCAATGCTATGCTTTCTGTGCCATATTGAGGAGAAAAGGAGGTAGAGCTTGAGACCAGAACAAAGATTGCTATGCGGATGGAACAAACTACGTTCTGCGCCCGATGTATTTATAATGATGCTGTTGTTGAATTCATCGCATCGACCGGTGAGCTGGTGAGTGACGTATGCCGAGAAGGGAAAGAGGTTGGTTTAAATAATAACTTTCTGATACGTGTATGTATATTTCTTACTTCTGAGCAAGAGGCCTTTGGTTGAGCTCTAAATCTTCCAACAATGCGCCGCTGCGCCTTCAATCCTTCCAACCGTCTACGTGCCTTTTTCATTGTACTGCTTCGCTGATCTGGTATATATTATCGTTATGTCTTCCTCGACTACGAATCCCACCCTTCTCCTCATATTCACCGGTCTTCTCATTTTGGCCTACTTCGCCACTCGCAAAATGTTCGGCTATAACCCTCGTGAGCCGCCGCTGGCCTCGCAATCAATTCCTTTTGTTGGCCACATAGTTGGACTTTGCCGTAGCAAGTTCAATTACTATATTATATTAATCTCAGCTATGCCTTTATCTCTCCCCACGAGCCGTACTTAACCCCATCATAGCCGGCAGACGGGCTCCTCCATCTTTACTATGACCAGAATATGTACGTGGTGACAAAGCCGGAGCTCATTCAAACGGCAAAAAGGTAGTACCGATATTACCGACTTCAATCTCGTAGATTCCCTCCTGAGAAGCGAAATCGGCCGCGTAACGTCTGCTTCCACGCTTTTGGTGGCAGCAAGACCCTCTGTTTTGGCAGACACTTCGCGACTAACGACATTCTCTCTGTCGTCGTCGTCTTCGTTGCGAGGTTGGATATGAAACCTGTGTATGGGAACTGGAAGCTTCCTACTACGGTGAATACCAATGTTGCTGCCGTCGCTATGGAGCTAGATAATGATATTCAGGTTGAGATCAAGGCGCGGCAGGGCTTTGAGGACGTCAGATCAGCCATTAACCTGACCAAACCGGACAAGATTTTTGCCATAGTAACGGAAGACAGCGGCGAGACGGAATGGTAATCCCCGGATAGTATCGCGGCCTAATGCTTCCTACTCCTCAATTGCCAATTGACCAAGGGTTGCTAGCTCAACTAGAGAGGTCCTTCTACAAGGTCTACCTCGCTAGTAGCACATCCGGCAGGATATTTGGGATATAGGAGGCAAGTTCTCCACTGCGGGTTTAGTTGTCGTAGCAAAAGAAATCTAGAATTAATCCTTGCGCCATCATCGGTTTCGAGGAAATTATTCGGGGGAATAAAGCCGGCCTCGTCGTTGTCGAGTTTATTAGAGGATTATAGACGGCGACTTCGTAGCTATCGTCGAGACGAGAGTGATTAGTAAAGATATTTCCTTACCTAACCAGCTAACCTACCCCAACTTGGAGTTAAAAAGGGGGGAAAGGTTCCAGCGCTATTTGGTATCCCCCTCTTTTCTCCCCATCCGACGGGGGCTGGGAAATTAATGAATCATTCCGTCAGCCCCGAGATCTGCCACCTAATTGCCGTTTGCTTCATTTCCCCGCATGCCTCCTCGCCTTAACGGACAATTAGCCATGATGCGGTGCGGAGAAAACAGAGATGCGGAGTAGCTAGTCCTGCCAAGTGACTAGGTAGCGTCGTATAGATGCTACTATACTGCACTATGCTATGCTAGTCTACATCTTGCATTTTCAGGGCAGACTTTACCAAGAATAAAAAAGGACGCTTCTCGGTCGATGCTCTGGGCTTCCTTTAAACGCATCATTCGGTGGAGGTTCCTCCTATACTAACCCCAAGTCGGAGCTGAAGAAACGGCTTGACAAGGATGAGAGTCTTTGCGGCTGCAAGTGACGTAAGATCACATGTCCTTTGGGGGGGAGAGCTCGGGGTTAGGTCGCCTCGAAGGATCCCGAAGGATCAGATATATATCTAAACTCGCGTGTAGCTCAATAAAGACTGAGAGGGCAGGTCTAACCATCCATTGACTTCTCAGGCAAGGAAATCAAAAAGGGGGAAAATGAGGACTCAAAATCTCCTCCCAACCAGGCTGCTAGGGTGTCTATTCCCTCTGTTGGGGTTGGTGTTAGGGGATGTGAATTGTAAGGAATCATATTGACAAGCACCCAACCAACAATAGAGGTAACTAACTGGTATAGGGATCTCGGTTGACGAAAATGGACCCTCCTTCACTCTGGCTTCTTCCAACATCTCCTACCAATTCCATGTTGATCCGTTGACACTGGACTTGGTCCATGATCACTGGGGTGCTTACGCTGCCGAGACTGTTCCAGATTTCGACGGCGTCACGTCTGGCTGGGGTGGTCCCTATACCTACTCCCGTCGCGAGTTTCCCGACCTTGGTCGAGGCGATTTTCGGGTGCCAGCAATCCACATCCAGCACGCCGATGGCAATACCGTGTCCGCATTTTCCTATACCGGTTACGACATTAGCTCTGGGAAGCCATCCCTCCCCGGCTTGCCAGCTACGTACGGCGATGAAGTAGACGTCTCGACACTCATCGTGCACATGTATGACAGCTATTCGGATGTCTCTGCGGATTTGTACTACTCCATCTTCCCTCGGTACAATGCGGTCGCCCGCAGCTTTCGGATCACAAATAACGGGAGCCAGGATATAACAGTGCTGAGAGCGAGTAGCTGGAGTGTGGACATGCCGAATGAGGAGTTGGAAATGCTTGATCTCCATGGCGATTGGGCAGCGGAGGCGCATATAAATAGACGGCCGGTTGTCTATGGAGAGCAAGGGTAAGCTAGACCTCCTGTCCTTTTCGCCAGTCTTTATTTACCTCTACATGCCGTTATCTGCCTACCTCCTAGCTAATACCATCACTAGGTTCCGCTCATCAGCAGGATATTCATCTCATTTTCATAACCCTTTCCTTGCACTCGCACCTCCGAGCACTACCGAGTCTCTGGGTTCAGCAACGGGCTACTCCCTGGTTTACACCGGCTCATTCTCTGCTGATGTAGAGCGGTGGTCCACCGGTTGGGTGCGGGTCCTCCTTGGTATGAACCCTCTGCATCTCTCGTGGCCCGTAGCTCCAGGTGAGACGTTTACCTCGCCTGAGGTAGTCTCTGTTTCCTCGGAACAAGGACTAGGTGGCATGTCGCGCTCTTTCCACTCACTCTATAGGAGCCACTTGTCCCGGTCGAACCATACATTCCAGACTCGACCACCGCTACTTAATTCATGGGAAGGCTTAGCATTTGATTTCAACCAGTCTTCCATGGTCAAATTGGCCCAAGACGCTGCGGAGCTCGGTTGTACCCTATTCGTCAACGACGACGGATGGTTTGGCACGGAATATCCGCGCAACAACGATAGCTTGGGCCTAGGAGACTGGACACCAAATCCTGCCAAGTTTCCCGATGGACTTGGACCGTATGTCGATCAGGTAGACCAGATTGTTGTCAAAAACTCCACGGAGCATGTACAATTTGGGCTATGGGTCGAGCCGGAGATGGTAAATCCAGACTCATCTCTCTACAAGGAACATCCTGACTGGTGCATGCACGCGGGGGATCACAATCGTACACTGCAAAGGAACCAACTTGTGTTAAATCTTGGCCTCCAGGAGGTACAGGTACGTACATTAGGATAAGATCCGCAAGACTTGTACTAACAGACTGCAGGACTATATCATCACTGTAATCGAAGAAATACTCGATTCTGCCTCGATACGATATATCAAGTGGGATAACAACCGCGGTATGCACGAGATGTCCTCGCCATCCGCGAACCACGCATATATGTTAGGCATGTATCGTGTTATCGACAACCTCACGACTGCACACCCGGAGATCCTTTGGGAAGGGTGCGCATCAGGAGGAGGAAGATTCGACCCGGGTCTACTCCACTACTGGCCACAAAGTTGGACCAGCGACGATACCGATGGCTTGGAGCGTTTGCACATCCAGTTTGGGACGTCATACCCATATCCTCCCTCGGCAATGGGCTGCCACGTCAGCGCCGTTCCCAATCAGCAAACTGGTAGGACCACTCCTCTAGCTTTCCGAGCTGCTGTGGCGTCTATGTGCGGATCCTTCGGTTTCGAGCTGGATCCTTCTGAACTTGACCAGGAGGAACGCGACGCCATTCCGCAACTCATTTCTAAACAGCAAGAGATCAACCCTATCGTTATTAACGGCGACTTCTATCGCCTAGCGCTCCCGGACCAGTCTAACTGGCCCGCAGCCATGTTCGTATCGCCCGAGGCCGACTCTGCTGTCCTTTTCGCCTTCCAAATCCGGTCAGCCCTAAAGCCTCTACCATCTCCGCTGAAATTACAAGGCCTAGATGCGGACGCGAAGTATAAGGTAAGCAATGGGACTTGGGAGCAGAGCTGGTCCGGGTCGACACTGATGAATGCTGGGCTAAGGCTAAGTTGGCCAAGCTCGGATTACGAGAGCATAATCTTGACATTTGACAAACAGTAAGAGGTGTTGCTCTCGGCTTTATGTAGACACCTAAGGTAGCTAGGCTTATTCAAACCGTGCATATTATATCCTTAACTCCAATTTCTAAAGTGATTTCCAGTCGAACGCCTTCTCCCACGCGGCGGCAACCTTGAGACATTCTATATCCGCATACTTGCGACCTACTATCTGCATAGCGGTAGGTAGCTTCACACTTGGGTCTTCCCGGGCTGGAACGAACCCGACGGGGAGCGAAAGGGCAGGATGGCCCGAGTCTTTCCACGTAAATATTAATAACCGATTTCAAGCTGAAAAGGGGGATGTTCAACTTACTGTTGAAAGGACAAGTGTTCGCAACCAATCCTATCGTCCGATTCAAGAAAGCCAGTGGTCCCTCGTTTGAATCAGGTTCGGGCAAACGCGGGGGAGGATATGGCAAGGTCGGCATGACAAGAACATCGAACTGTTGTAAAGCTTTATCATAGCCATCCTGTGACATTTATTAGCTTGCTTGAATCGATGATATCTCGTATACGGAAGCTCACGCTTGTCGCCTTTAACAGGTTCATAGTCTTCCCTTGTACCTTCGCGCCATACTTCTCCTGAAACCACAAGTATCCAATATACATGTTGGAAGCGCCAGGCCCAAGGGCGTCAAATTGAGCTTGTGTAAGTTTTGGGCCTACCAACTCGGCTCTATCCGTTAAATAGAGCTGCTTTCTCCCGTCCATGTCACCAAGAAGAGACTGTCGACCCCCTGGTAGGGGTAATCCGCACGTCCAGAGCAAAGGTGCCTCCCTGTGCAGGGGCACGGAAACAGGAGCAACTGTTGCGCCAAGCGACTTGAATTTCTCAATCGCCGATTTAACAGACGCGACCACATTGGAGTCCTGTCCGGGAATTTCGAAGCCCTCATCCAACACACCAATTTTGACGCCTTCTAGCATTTTCGAATGCTCCCGGGACGCAACGACATCAACAGGACCAGCAAACTTCAATCGATCCCCCTCAAGTCCAAATGGTGGCTGGCGATCATCCCAACCATCCGGACCCGCAATCGCTTCGAGGAACAAAGCACAGTCGCGGACATTATTCGCCATAGGCCCTGCATGGTCAATCGTCGCGTCGAGACTCAGGATGCCCGTGTACGGAACTAATCCATGAGTCGGTTTTAGACCGACGATGCCGCAGGAAGAAGATGGTATGCGTATACTGCCTCCCTGGTCACAGCCAAACGCTAGGTCCACGGATTGGGTCGAAACAAGACGTCCCGAGCCACTGCTCGAACCGCCGGCGCTATATCCCTTCGCGTAAGGGTTATGGACCTGCCCGGTGACCGCCGTGCCGGACAATGCTTCGAGGCACGAGTTTTCACATGCTAGTTATTATTAGGTAACCCATACAACACCCTGCTTATGCTAGAGCAAAGGAAGTAAGGGGAAACAGGGGGGTATGATCCCTTACCAGCTTTGCCGATAATCGTCGCTCCGGCATCCAAAACCCTCGTGATGATGGTCGCGTCGATATCTGGGACCCAGTCTACCATTGCTGTTCCGTTGGTACACCGAACCCCCGCAAATGCCATGTTATCCTTGAGCGCCACGGTCCGACCTTTGAGCAAGTCGCTGGTAGGACTCGTGCATTTCGCAGTCACCTACATTCTCCTCAGCATATTTCAATCGGATACCACCTAAGGTAAAAGGGTTACATACCTTCGTCGCCCATGCGCCGAACTCATTATCATCGGGTATGTGGATATCGGTACGGGGGTATTTGGTCAGATCGGGATGTGGTTTTACAGCATTGTCGTCTGGCAGAGACGCAATAGCGGCATCCAAGCCGGACAGTAGCGTACTGTAGTCTTGGAGGAGCGGTTCGGAGAGTTCCAGCCCGGCCTTTGTGAGAATTGGTTGCAAGTCCTCCTCTGTGACCTGGTGTTCGGTTGTTCCGAGCTGAACGACGACTGACATCTTAAGTTCTGTGAGTAGAAAATTTCAGCCAAGTCACAACAATAAGCATCAAGTGGTTTAATGTAAAGATTGAAGATTAAGATGGACGTGGAACAAGATAAATGTCCCGAGCGTGCCCCCTTACCTCTAAGCTTGATATCCACAAATCACCGGAGTGGGGTACGGCCTCCTCCGAAAAAAGGGGGGGAAAGTTGTATTGTAGACATCCACCTACGTAGATCGGCAAATGGGACGATAAGATATCATATCATATCACAGTATGTAGTGTAACCAACAGTGCTGCTCCAAAGGATTTGTCGATACTGTTATCTTGATTTAGACCCCTATCAATCTGAACTCATAATCACGACGTTCCTCCCAGTCCAAGGCCGCCGAATAGGAAAGTCCTAAAAGCACGTAAGGTACCTAAGCTAAGCTGTGCCTATTTCATTTTCTCGAACAAATTGAACGAGTAACTCTGGATGAAGAGCTCTTCCCTTAAGCTTCTCGGAAAGCTGATCGACCGGGCATGTCGTTATGTCACGTCGGATGTCTGTTGAACTCATCCGCATCGAACCATCAACAGCCGGAATATATCGAACCCACCGGTGCGCGTCGTGCTTGCGACGGCATCGCGCCACCCCTCTCATCCTGTTGGCATACTCTGATTTGATCTCTTCGATCAATGCCTCATAGGCTTCTAGGCGATGGGTGTAGGTTAGCTCAAGCCACTAACAAAAAAGAAAACCCAGACTGCTTGAGAAGTTAACCTACTTTTTCCCAACATCGTAAACGACAGCGAGCCAAGAATCCATTCCGCCGTGTCCGTAGACTTCCGGACCATTTTCTTCCGGTCAATAGAGACAGGCTTCCAAGGTGTACAAGTGGTAAGGCGAATCAACTTCCCATTTGGACGTACGAAGTCCGCCATTCTTCCCACATCACTGACAATAATATCCTCACACCCCCATACCTCTTTACTAACATCATCTGTCTTCACGTGGTCAGGCCCGCCCAGCCAGACGAATTCCAAGTGAAATCCATCTCTTCTGATCGCCCTGGTCAGCCTGTCCCGAAATATTTCCCACTCGTCCGAGCTTCGATCATAGACCCAGAGCCAGTCGTGGGGACCCTGATTCCCTGTCCATAGTTGGATCTTTTGGTCCCTTGTGAACGATACATCGTCCGTGTATTCCTTGCTCTGGCCGCCTATGGGCTTCACGATCGCAGCAATGACGTTTAGGTCTCGCGTGCACGAAAATACACGGTTGAGCATTTCCTGGTGGCCGCGATGCGGAGGATTGAAACAGCCGGTATAAAGGATGATCCGATTCATTCGACGTTGCTCCAGCTGCGGCCTGAAATGCCCGGCCCCTTGGTTGAACATCGGGCGTCTCGAGGAAGGTTTCTCGTATGGGTCGTAGGCAGCCTCGATATACTTGTCTAAATCGGCAACACGATGGTCCTTAGATGAATTTAGATAGGAAGCAGCGCCGAGGATTGGTCGCTTGGGGTCTTTATTGACGAGGTTTCGAGTGGTGGCGTTAGGCAATCTAGCTAGACTTCTCTCGTAATCGGTCGGGGGTAGCGGCGAAGATATCGAGTCTCTTTCTTCATCCGCCAGCACTTGAATTGAGATGTTATCGTGGGTTGAAACGCTACTATGGGTTGAGATGTCTCTGTGAGCTTGGATAGGGCGTTTACGTTTCGGCATATCTGAAGAATAGTTGCACAAGTAGCAGAAGTAGCAGAAGTAGTACCAGCAAGAGAGTAGGTGATCAAATATTGTCAGGATTATGGAGTTGCTTCAAAACTCAGTCGTTGTATTTCAATAATCAAATTTCTTTCCTAGGAGGTTAGAGTTACTTACCTCCCAAGGTAAAGGAAGAAGTTAGTTGTCGTGTTATGTTTCATTTTTTCTAAGGCGAGTAGGATTCAATTACAAGAAAAGGAAGAGGTTGCTTAGGGTTACAGGACGCTCTATTAGTACGTGAAAAGAATAAGCTGCATATTTCAGCTCCTATAGAAAATACCTAGGTACCCATTCTCGGTGTGCAGAATCTTCTCGATCTGGTCAAGTTGATATCAGGGGGCTTCAAAAGTCTGAAGTTCGTAGCCAATCATCACGTATACTACCTACTTTATAGCCTTCCGTGTTTATAGTTATGACCAGGTAACCCGAATTAGAAGTAATTGGATCTAACACGTCTAAGTCGAAGTTGCACATTAGTTCTATTGGCCTAAAGTAGTGAGTTCCCTGTAAACACCTAACTTAGGTATTTTAGGTACCTAATAAATATGATTGCATGGTTAACTGTCACTTGAAGAAACGTAACATTAGGTACGGTTGGTTACAACTACGTCCCTAGTATTTTCCGAAGACCTGCAGTTTCTAAGTCTATTGGAATTATATTCATAGAATGAGGCTCGCTACCAGTCAAATGCCAACCTAAACTAGACATTTAAGATACCTGAGGTACGAACCCCCCTCTACTTAGAAAACTTTGCCAAAGTACATAGGTACTTAGAGAGTTGAAGTTGGGTTGTCAGCCAATCTTTTAAGGCCCCATGTCTAGGACTTTCAGCTACGCAGGATGTGTTATGTAACAGGAGCTCTGCGGCCTTCCTCCTTTAGCTTTTCATCGTCAGGACGACTAAGTTCAACTTGAGGCATCATGAACCACGCAACGACAAACGCAAATGCAGCTAAAGATGCGCCGACGAGAAATATTATCCTAAAGCCATTACGATAAGCGGGAACTAGGACCGACCGTATTCGCTGTGCATCGTCTGGGTGTAGGGATGAGAGATACGACTGCGGGCTGCTGATAAGGTCTTTGAAATCTTCGTCGTCGGTCTTGAATGCTGAAATGGAATCTGCGAGTATATTGTTCCTGGAGATATTAGTTCGAACTAGCTCATCCTACGATTATGTGTCAGCTGCTATTTACTTACAGCAGAGTGCCACAGATAGCTAAGCCGAACGTTCCGCCGAGATTTCGCACGAAACTATAACTTGTCATTATATCTGCGTTGTATGAGATGAATTGGTCTTCTTACTTTCGAAACGAAGTCACAACAGCCATGTCGCGTCTTTCTACCCCAGCCTGGCAAGCTATCAAGGCTCTGAATACCAACGGTTAATTACGACGCGCCCTAGATGGAGAAGGGTTTCACGGTTCGCGGGACTCACGGTTGCAGCGTATTTCCAACTCCGACTCCGATGATAATCCCGTACCCAATCTGTTTTCCAAGTCCCGAATTTTCGTCTAGTGTAGACATCAATCCGAGGCCGATAGCCCAACAGATCCAGCCAAACAAGATGCATTCGCGATACCTACCCACCCAGTGGACGACTAGGCCAGACAATGTACTGCTGAGCGTCTGTATAAGCGTGATTGGTAGTAACATGGCGCCGGCTTTTGTTGCTGAATATCCATAGGCAAGTTGGTAGAACGTAGGAATGTAGTAGACCTGCACCACAAAGTTCCAACCATTGATAGCCATGGTAATACATGCGCCATTGACGATTTTAGACTTGAAGATATGCACTATTTGAATGATTAGTCGCATGTAAATATTAACAACCTACAGCTGAGGCGAGCTCACCAGGTACCAGAGGATAGCGTGGTCCACGCCACTGCCATAGGACGAAACCAACACAGAGTACGAAACCAAGCACCAAGGTCGTAATGACAGCAGCCGACTCCCATGGATATTCAGAGCCACCCCACGTTAAACCCAACATGAGAACAGTCACACCAGATAGAGTGAGGGCGATGCCGAGAAAATCAACTGCTTTTAGTTTCCTAGGGTGACACTCATTAGCACGTAATAATACTGCGTAGAGTGAATCGGTCTCACATGCGCCAATCTCCGTCGACCTTCTTCAGAGGCATGATAAATATCACACAGCACGTAGTTAACAAGGTGAGCGGTAAGTTTAGGCGAAATATCCATCGCCAAGAATCCTCCGAGATCGAAGATAGCGACCCGCCGATCACGGGTCCAATTCCGTTGGCAATAGCGACGACCGCCCCCTATATTAAACAGACTGTCAGAAGATTCCCGGATGAGGATGTTTTTTAAGCCAACATACTAGGATCCCTAAGAAGGTCCTTGGTTAGCTCTCGCATTCTTATTATTATCGTCAGCAACAACTTGCCTTGATATTTTCCTCTCTCCCGTAACGGCACCACGTCGCTGACTATGGTTTGGGCAACTGTCATCAACCCACCGCCGCCGATGCCAGTAAAACAACGAAAGACGATCAGCTGCGTGACCGTCTGGGCGAGAGACGAAGCTAACGAGCCGAGGAAGAATATTGCTAAGCCGATGAGTAGAATTACCTTGCGCGACCAGATATCGGATAAGCGCCCGTATAGAAGCTGGCCCACAGTCGAGGTGCTAAGGATAACATAATTAGATGAGCTTGGTCTAGTTAAACGAGGTTCGTTACAATTTACATGAAGTAACCACTTGCTATCCAAGATGCTTGGTCGCTCGACTTCAGCGCGCCCGCAATGATGTATAAACTCGCAGCCAGGGTAGTCTGGTCCATCAACGCCAGCAGGTCGACACTAGCACAGGCAAGGAATATCTTTAACTTGTCAGTACACGTCGGTAGAAACTTGGGTTCTGAGGGCTCACCGTAATAATAGTGCTCCTAGGAACATAGTTCGTCTGCTCATTGAAAACGTGGACATTGGGTCCTCCTTTCGAGCCATCAGACTCTGCAGTTCTCAGCTGCTCTCCTTCAACTGTGACATTGACGACACTATCAGATCGAAGGGGATCTCCTATTACACCTTTCTCCATAGCTTAGGCTCGTGTGAGAAGACAAATCGGTTAGATGTGCGGGTTGTTACTAGTCGTCCGTATGAATATCAAGTGACAGAGTGGGCGGCAGCTAACAAAGAATCGCTGTCATATAACCCTGATGGGAAATTAGGCCTTGTCAGTTTTCGATACATGGTATTGGAGATGGATCGACAACAGACCCTGATGGCGGCTGAAAGATCTGCAACTCGTGAAGCACGTCAGCGGGACGAAAAGGTTCTCATAAGATGATTTCGCAATTTCTTTTTCTTCGAAGCAAACAAAAAAATGCGCCAATTTGTATCGTCATCGATGAGACCACGGCTTTAAAATCACGAGATAACTACGTCGCACATTTCGTGTGGTTGAGTTAACGTTAGAGAGCGAGGAAATGGTGAGGGTGCCTGTACTACTTCTCATCGCATATACGAAGGGGTCTTGCGGAGATGGAATGGCGGTGGGAAGAAGCAAATGAACATGAACGCCGAATTTCCGTCGCGGAAAAGGGATCTGGTCAAAAATTATGGAATAGAGTCTTTAGACCGCCAAGCCGCTTGAAACATACCTAATAACCTCGTGAGGATACGTGGGCGGGATGTGGGATGTGAGATGTGAGAATTTCAAAGGGCCGCATGGTTGCGGTTATGGGTTATAGTGGCCATGGACTATGGTGGCATGGCATGTAAGAAACTCGATGAGGAGATTTACATTTAGCCCAATAGCCCCCAAGCCAGACCAGACGCGCACGGAATTCGTTCTGGATACTACGTGAGGTAAGGTTTACCACCGTCTTATGCACTTACAGACATGGCTAGGGTCTCGTCTCTCAGCCCATTGGTCGGAAACGACCTCAAAGTGCCTCGTACAGGGATCGGCACTCCATTGCAACCGATGCCAACGACCACCCAGGGATGCGGGACACGGGTAGCGGGTACGGATTCTGGATTCTTTTAAACCTTTTTTGCTCGTGCTAGCGAGGATTGGATGTTAAGCCCCGTAAGTCCCTGAATTCACTGCATTATGTCCTGATGCAGTGATGCTAGAGCGAATGCTGGAGCCGTGCTGGAACATTGCTAGAGGTACGGGTACGTGACCAAACTTAACCCCCTATTGCTTTCGAAACCATTGACATTCACTAGGCACATGTCGATCTTGTCCACGGGTTCAAGAAACCTGGTATTTCAAAAGAGAGCTACCTTGTTGAATACCGAAGAGAAGAAAATAGTCTAGACTGCCCCATGTCCACGTCACTTATTTCCTAAGGTAATCTTGCGACATGATGTCCTGGTGGATAATTAGACCGTACGTCTGTCAGTAGGTGTAACGGCCATCGACGGGCAGAGGGATGCGAGTTGTGGATGGATGTGACTGAATCGTCTACGATGATGTTGGGGTCCCTGGATCGATACCTTCGGTCCCCCCCTCCCCCTTGGACCCCTCCCCAGGCGAAGCCCCTGAGCTTATATTTACCTGCTTCCCTTCGTCACAATTAGCTTTTCCGAGTTTCGCATGGTGTCCTGCCTATGCCTCTCCTGCACCGAACCGAACCGACGCAAGCAGGCGTAAACGATCTCATCATGCCGGGTAACAACTATCTCAACGTCTACAGAGGACCCAACTCGGTCCGGGACTACTTCGATCCCGACTCGGCTCCTCCCTTGCCCCTAGTCGAAATCCCGGACGGGCTCAACCCATACCAGCGCGATGGCGTAAGGGTATACGCCAAAATGATGACAATGCATCCGGCCAACAACGTGAAGGCCATGCCAGGTAGGTCACGCCGATGGGGATTCCGCTAGACGGAGGCGCTGACAAGGTTATCCTAGCTTTGAATCTTCTAGAAAAGAGCGTGACTCCGGGGAAGACCAACACCATCATCGAATACAGCTCAGGCTCGACTGTCATATCCATGTCCCTCATCGCTCGGGTGTTCCACGGCGTATCAGATGTCCGCGCATTCCTGAGCAACAAGACAAGCGTGGCTAAGCTGCGGTTGATGCAATTCTTCGGCCTCGGCATGTAAGTTTCCCGCACTGGCTTTCCCTCACGGCTCCCGTAGCTGACATGGTATTAGCACTCTTTTCGGTGGGCCATCGCAGCCGGAGCCTGCAGATGAGCGTGGGGGGATCAGAGCCGCTCAGAGACTGTCAGAGAGCGACGAGTCGATTGTCAACCCAAATCAGTACGAAAATGACGATGTAAGCTGAGATCCGCTCTCTTATAATTAGCAATAACTGACGGAGAAATACAGAATTGGAAGTCTCATGTTAGATGGACAGGCCCTCAAATTCTCAAGCAATTGCCAGAGATCAACTTGATCTGCGCTGGCATGGGAACATCTGGTATGTACCCACCTGAGATGTCGTGAGAGGATCACCGTCGATTGACGACTGGCAGGAACTATAACAGGCCTGGGCATGTTCTTCAAAGAGGCTAAGCCATCAGTCTTCCGTCTGGGGTGAGTGCGCATACCCTAAACTGTTATCTCGGGTCTGTACTAAGAGCAGGCAGAGTTTGCACGGCGGCGGGCGATAGGGTCCCAGGTCCCCGTTCATTCGCCTTGCTTGCCCCCGTCGAATTTCCTTGGAAATCAGCGGTAGATCATATCGAGGATGTTGGCTCGCACGACTCCTTCTCGTTGTCGTTAGATCTGTGCCGAGAAGGAATTGTTTGCGGGCCCTCTTCGGGGTTTAACCTGAAGGGGCTGTTCCAGTTCGTCGAAAAGAACAAGGCTGCCGGGACGCTGCGAGACATTGCAGGAGACGACGGCGAAATCCACTGCGTATTCCTGTGCTGTGATTTGCCTTACCAGTACATCAATGAGTACTTTGACAAATTGAGCACCGAGCACTTCCCTCCCATTACTAATGAGGTACGTGTTCAAACCGATAGCGACAGTTCCGATGAATGTACTAACAGGGCGGTCAGTCGCTGACGAAGGTCGATCTTTACCGGTACGACGAAGCGTGGGAAAAGGACGCAGCGGTTGCTCTTCCATCATTCTTGGACGTAAAGAGAGTGGCACACCACGATGCGCCAATCTCAAGCCTCAGGTCGAGGGCGATTGGTGCGATCGGCCGCAGCGGAGCCGTCGCCCTCAAGCAGGACGCAACCATCATCGACCTTAGGCAGCCTATCGACTTTGAAGAATTCAGCCTCCCAGGCTCCATCAATCTGCCGTTCGCAAACTCATCACATGCGAGTCCGTTCTCGGATCCCGTCGTGCTCGAGACGCTCTGGCCGAAACTCGACGAGTATTTCAGCACGCCTCAAAATGACCTGCCTCCGCTGCTGCAGGACAAACGGATCCTGGTACTATGTTACGATGGCGACAGCTCCCGCATGGCGACCAGTGTACTCCGAGCAAAAGGCTACGAAGCGGAGAGCGTACGAGGCGGTTTTCGCGCGCTAGATGACCTCGGGGCAAAGGAAGACGAGGGGGTTTCCGCGGCGGTGAATAGGCAAGGGACGAAACAAGCAATAGCGATGGCGCGCGAAGTTGAGCTCGTTATGCCATCGTGATTGACGGCGCCGACCGCCGGGCCGGTAGGAGACGGCAGGACGGCAGGACGGCAGAGATGATTGAGAGCTCACGTACTACCTGGGTATAACAGCGATTTTAGCTGGTATGAGAGGATCGTGTGACGCCTTATGTAGTTAGCACCTAGAGTTATAATACTACGTTGTATACGAATAGCACATACCCAAGATGCGACTCATAACTACCTACGTGTATTTGGTTGGTACTTATTTTTAGAATTAAGGGTCGTTGCGCGTTACATCGTCGATAGTTAGTACTCTCAGCCGCGGAGGAACTGCAAGGGAGAGGAAAAGGGAAGAAAAAGGGAATGATAAATGGGATTAGAGAGATTGATCATTTCTCCGCGTGGTACTGACGCTGTCGCTAGAATATAAAAAGACAAGTCACGCTGTCCTGTCAGATTCCATGACTGGGGTCCGCGAGCTATTCCATATCGCACGACAATGCCCAGCTTTTACCTAGCAGTTAGTAGTTAGGTAGCTGTGATATTCGTAAGACGGACTTTTACCAATTTCCCGACACTGTTAATAGTGGTGCCTGTTCTCATAAAATAATTTTCGGGAATACCACTTCAAGTTCTACCCCTATCTACCACACATTTTGCCTGTGGCTGCGGAATTTGGACCAATTAGTAAGCTCCCGACATAAGACGTTACACGGCTTTTTCACGATGCCGGCCGCACAGAAACCATTCCGGGTCGTCATTGTAGGCGGCGGCCTCGTCGCATTAACTGCCGCACACATCTTTTCAAAGGCAAACATCGACTTCGTCATCTTGGAACGGCATGAGAACCTGCTGCCGGAGGTTGGCACGCTTCTCAACATTTGGCCAGTTCGTTATTTTCCTGTCGGCTTTCTTCTTTTTAGTTTACTTACATATAGGCAGCCGACATTCCGTATTTTGGACCAGCTGGGGCTGTTGGACGCGATGCAGCCGAACCTCAACGTCGTGAACCGTGGGGTCAGCATGTCCGCCGAGTCCGGGGCCATCTTTGCACAGATAGACCCCGACGTTATACTTACCCAGAAGTAGGTTCAAGTGCTCCTCTATACTATGCAGAGCGCTAACGCGGAACGAATCTAGCCACGGATATGGAGTACGGATTGTCCATCGTCCGCATTTCATAAAGGCTCTTTACCAGACTCTACCCGACAGCGCGAAAGAGCGCATCAAACTGAAGAAACACGTTGTCAATGTGAACGTACTAGATGATGGTGTGAGTGTCGAATGCGCTGACGGCACTGTGGAAGAGGGATCTATTATCATGGGTGCGGACGGAGTCCGCTCTAGGGTCCGGCAATGCATGCAAGCACTGGCAGAGGGCAAACCGCCCCCTGACAGGTCACAGCCGTCGAAGAGTCCTTATCTCACAACGTTCCGCATGCTCTTTGGAAACATACCTGTTCCCCCGGGGCAGGAAATCGGCGTCAACTTCGAAGGCGCGTTGGAGCGTGTATCTACGCAACTCATCACTGGAAAATCACAAGCGTGGGTTGGCATCTATGAAGCTGTTGACAAGCCGACATCGGAGCGCATCCGATACACCAACCAAGATAAGGAGAAGATCTTAGAGAAATGGGGACATCTATATGTGGCTCCTAGCCTGACAGTACGTGATGCCTTCGCTTCGCATGTTGGCAGTCTGGGATTGGTCAGCCTGGAGGAAGGCCATGTGGATAAGTGGACAGTACGTAACCTCAAGAATCTCCTTTCTCCCGTTTTCAGGCAGTTTCGGGAGTAAAGATTCCATAATAGGATTTACTCCCGAGACGTGTTTCAAGCCTCAAATATCTTGCCTGAAGGGGTCACCACTGACTCCCGTCGCAGTGGAACCGAATCGTACTCGTTGGGGACGCCGTCCGCAAACTGGAGCCTCATGCGGGCCTGGGATATAACAGCGGTGTTTCCGACGTTACAGTGCTCGCGAACAAGCTCCGTCGCCTACTTCGAACCGAGCCGTCGCCTACCACAGAAGCCCTGGAGGCGGTATTCACTGACTACCAATCGGAGCGGAAGAAGCTCGAACCAAAAGTCGACGGCATGTCCAGGCGGCGCGCCCGAATGACAACGTGGCTCAGTCCGATGAACAAACTCATGGCCAAGTACATCGCTCCTTGGACCAACTTGGCATACTATAGCATGCAGTATATCACCGCGCCGATCGTCTCCCGAGCCCCGGTTCTAGAATGGCTAGAGGAGAAAGGACTGCCGGAGACACTCCAGGTATCTTACTTACACCACCCAATTCCTGAGGGTATGGAGTTAGAGGGCTCAGCAAAGCGTTCGGTATCGAGTCGCCCCAGCTTGTCAATCTACACCGGAACGGTAGTTTTAGCAGCCCTCGCCGCCGTAGGGTTTCAATACTATCGAAGACTGCATTAAAGGTAAGTAAATCGGTTGGGTAGACACGTACAGGCCGGGAATTTGACTAGACGTGGGTACGTGGATAGACGGCGGGATTGGCCTAGCATATTTGATAACATCCGGAACAAGAACGGTCTCTGGTGCACACACGTAGGAAGAGCAAGTGGGTGCGAAAAGATGATGTAGCTGTTGGGGGGCTTGGACAGTCTTTCGGGTTATAGTTCACTTTTTATTACTCTTGCACGACACTCAATCTCAGAAAGATACCTAGGTAGATAATAAATGCCAACTTTTGGTTATAACTCACTCAAGATCTCCTACACCGTCACTAAACCCTTACCCAACAAGATGCCATGGACAGTAGATACTTTACATAGAAGTAAAACAGCCGTAGCGATCGACATAGAGATTCGTCTCTGCCCTTCCGATATACCTAGAAGCTCATCAGTAACCATCAAGCCTGCGATTCGGGGAGAGGAGGGGGGCCCGTACTGGGTTCTGTGGTCCGTCTCTCGATCAAACCCGCCATTCGACTCCCAGATATCCTCCATGTCCTCCCGGTGCTTAGTCTTCCGCTTGCCCTGCGCGATGCGCAGCTTCTCGAAGTACACGTACGCCGCGTAGAAGACGGTGCTCTTGGCGCCCGTCCGCGGGCCCTTCTGACGGCGGAAGTCGGCCAGCTGTTTCGACTGGATACTCTTGACCTTGGGAACGTGCAGCTGCGCGTAGAGGTCGCGGCAGAACTGAGCCTGGGTTACGCCGGGGGTCCTAAGATGCGCATTGATCTTCCTACGGATTTCGTCGCATGTGTCATACACACTGACGTCGTCGTCCTCTTCCCCTTCTAGGTAGATATCGGTAATGTCCGGGAGCGACGAGGTAGTTTTTGACGCCGAACCTCGAACAGCAGATCCGGCCATTCCGTCTTCCTGACTTCGTCTCTTCTTCACGTCGGGCATCTTCAAATTTGCGACCTCCCGCTGTCTAAACCAAACCCAAGCATTTACCCATACGGGGCTATTACGGCCGCCATCAGTCCCCTTCTGCTTAAGGAAGTCACTGAGGGTGTTCGTGTCACGGCAACCAATGGCTTCGGAAAACTCCGTCTTGTTCATGATGCCAGCGTCGAGCAGCTTGTTGATACGATTACGCACGACTTGGCAGCTGGGCAGCAGTTCGTTGTTGAAATTGCCGTGGCCGACGACATCATCCAAATTGCGCTTGTATGCCGCGATTTCGTCGTCGAGACATCTCCGCCTTGCGTTTCTTGCTATCCGGTACAGTGCTTGTGGTGCTGTTATTCGCATTCGCTTGTCGAGCACCACTAGACTCGCCAGCAGAACGCGCCGCCAAAGCCTGCAGCTCATTCTCCTTCGCTTTAGCGTAGTCGAGAGCCTTTTTCTTGGCTGCGCCCGTCAATCCCATTATTTCAACAAACTCCTCGAATGTATGCTTTGTTGGGTCGCTCGCTCGCTTCTGAGGTTCGTCGCTCTGACTAACGGCCCCTGCGGACGACTAGTTGGCCCGACTGCTGGCATCTTCAAGAGGCCTGCGTTTCTGCCAGGTATCATTAGTAGGTGTAAATAAAACTCGTTACTTCCTTCACTCAGCTTTCCCTACCAGACCGGCTTTTATTTTCATTGTATCTTCTCTTTTCTGGTACACCGTTACGCGCGATATTTTGGAGATGAGATGAGTGAGTCTTGTTCGTGCCCTCTGACGCGCTTACACGCTAATAACAAGCTGATCACCTACGCGTGACGTACTTACGGGGCAGCTAGGGGTGTTTGTTAAGCCTCCGTGCGCTAAAAGATCGACTGGCTCCGCCGTTCGCCCGTGCTCTATTCAGGGGAAATCGGGAACACAAGTTTCATAAATCGAAATCAAAATGCCAATAGAATGAGCCATCTTCTACCATGACATTTACTCTTTCCAATGACCCGAAATCTATGTCTTAGCATCAGCCAGCCAGCAAGTAAGAGTTGTGAAGCTTTGAGTCGCTGTGTCTCAACGAGAGAAATGAGGGGGTAGAATGATCTGATCCTTACTTTCTCCGACATTCTCGTAATATTCACATGGTGCCATGAATGACATCTGCTTTAGGTTCTCAACACCGTGTAAAGTCGGAATAGTCGCAACACCCATCGAGGTGAATTAGTGAGAGCCGACTTCATCCTCTAGGATTCATATTCATATATATATATATATCAGCTGCAAGAAATGCTTTGCCAAAATTTGAAAATTGGTTCACCTATTCGATGCCAGTACATTTAATCGAAAGCGTGGGACTCCAACTGTTTCTTCTAGGCGACATTCATCAGGAGGTAGGTATTCGGATATACACAGATATTCAATTTAATAAACATCTTAACATTCGACTTACAAATCTATCAATGTGTGAGTAGACATCCCCTATATTGTGAAGACGAAAATGATATACATCCATCGTAGATATGGTTGCATGCACCTTGCATACTGGCAGCCCCTATTTCCAGCCTCCTATGTTCAATTATGGACTACCGAAAACACGACGAACTTGTCGGTTAATCGCCCGCATTAGGTTCATTCGCAATCGAATTGACGAATATGGCAAGGGTCTATCATTAGTTGCCTATAAGACCATTTCTAGACTTGATGTACGGATGGTGATCTTCCAGGCTGTTGGAATTGCCGAACTGACCCCACACGAAATTCATATGGCTATTCTCCTCGAGTGCAACAACATCATCACCTTTGCCGGTTTTGACATCATCATCGAATTCGTATTTAGGAGCCATGGCTCGACTCCCTCTCGGCCAGGGGAGCACCGTCTTCTCGAGTTCTCCATTCTTCCTATCCGGCCCCATATCTTGTTGCGAACGAGATTCAAGATGTTCAGACTCGCTTTATCAGCATTAGGGCTCCTCGCCGCTCAAGCGGCAGCGCAATGCACCCGTGAGGAGCTCACTGCCGCTACCGACAGCCTTCTTGCGGCGCAGACGGCCGGAACACCGGACGCCATAGCTCCTCTAGCCGACACTGTCGCCTACCTGGAAGCGTTCAAGACCGCGAATATCGCGACCGGCATCCTGTCGCACCCGCTCAATATCGACTTCAACCGCAGCCTCCTCGACACCACCGCGTGCGCGACGTACACCGAGATCATCGTGACGGACAAGGCCCACCCGTACGTCATCGGCACGCAGATGCGCCTCGCCGACGGCAAGATCGCCAACATCAGCTCCCTCGTCACGGACCAGGGCGACTGGCTCTTCAACGCCACCGGCACCTACTACTGGGCCTCCCGGGAGAACTGGGACCCCATCCCGGAGGACCAGCGCGACTCCCGGGAGGTCATCCAGGCCGCCGCCGACGCCTACGCCGACCTCTTCAACGACAAGTCGGTCCAGGTCCCGTGGGGCTCGCCCTGCGCGCGTCTCGAAGGCGGCGCGTACACCGGATCGGGCTCGGCTACCGACAGATGCGACGTCGGGGTTCCCAATGGTAAGTCCGATTCGTTCGGGCGTGAGACATGTCTAGCGTAGTACTGACTCTTATCCACAGGTGTCGCACTGGTCAATCGCCGCTACGTTATCGACGAAACTATCGGTGCCGTGGACATTTTCATCGATTTTGCGACTGTCCCAGATAGCCACGAATTCCGAGTAGAAAAGGGGAAACTCCGCTTTGTCCACACGATCACTGTTATGGGAGGATAATTGCTACGTATCAGTGACGAAAATTGGAGGGCGGTGAGAGCTAGGAAAAGGTCCAAGTATGTACCTAGATAGCTGGTGGTACGACAATATTCTATGAATGAATATAGCGTAGCGTATGAAACTTACCTATCCAGCTGTATTCAAATGGTTATATTGCTGTAAGCACTTGATGAGGCAAACGGTACCACGGTGTTAAAGCTCATCATGATCAATGTGTAATTTACAGTATTGGGTAGATTAGGTAGGACTCTAGGCATACAAAGCAGTTACCAGTTATATTCTAACCACTGTGGCTAAAGTCAACTTCTTAAAAGCAGCTTACGTGTATACCAATTATAAGACCATGTCTTGGTACATTATAGACAATTTAGTACGCTAAGATACCGCTGTGCCTTAGACATACGACAGTCATACAGCAAATAAATTTCTTAGCTGCTAACCAGTGTAGGTACTCACTTACACAGTAGTTTGTACATCAGGCAATGTACCTATTTCCTGATATCACAGCCCTTGAATGAGTCTCAAAGAGGAGAAAGCAGCGGGATGTGAAGAATACAAGGATTTTCTATGCCTTTGTTCTTTGCATAATGAATATAATGAAACTGGTACCTAGATAATATGTAATGCGAGGGTATTTATGAACTATAGAAGAGATGAGTCCTTTGTCAGTATCACAACAATAGTCTGTCCATCTCAATGCCCTTGTTTGTGACAAACGTACAACACAAGAATAAAATACTTCCATTGTTGTGTTAAAGCTTGAAATATAAGATGATTTCAAGCTTAGACCGATACACATCCTCAATTCTATAACTCCTAAGAAATTGGTAAGTGTCGAGGCTCCTCCGGTAGCAGTCTCGTTCTTGGTTAGTCTGTGCTTGATTATTTTTAGCTTTTCTCCCAGTCCTCCAGAAGTATGCAAACCGTTCCGATCATGGCACAGACAAACGATGGCCTACCTGACGATGAGGAGCTCGTTTCGCAATACTTTGATTTGGATGAGGCGTCTTGCGAATCCGAAGACTTCGGCAGGCTCGATGAAAACATTCCTGGATTCAACCCTATCGTAAAGCAAAAGAATAACAGCAACAGACGGAGGTTAGAGGAGGACATCCCATGGGAGAACTTTTCCGGTGGGATTGGTTGTTATGTGTTCCCTTGGAGTTCTAATGTGATGATGGGCTGCGAAGCGCCATCAACCAGGGAGATGTCCGAATCCTTGGGGAGAAAACGGAAGCCTACTTTGGAAGACAGCTACGCCGTCAAAAGGAGGAGGAGTCAAGAAAATCAATCTCCGAGTGCTGCAGGAGGGATTGTCTGGAATAACTTATTTAGGGAAGTATTCCAGAAGATAGCTAGCCAGCCCCCTTCTGGCGAGGATCATATCTTCACCTGGTAGAGCCACATGATAGAAAGAAATGTGATAACTACTACCTCCCTCACAACTCTCTCTAGGCAGCTTAGTGCGGGTCGCTACATATGCCTTTTGTGGCGTTAGCCCGAAGTCCGGTTACCTGCATGTCTCTTACGTATTTAATGTATCGTGACGTTTCTTAATGCTCAGGATATCATTGTGGCTAGATTTTAGATGACCTCTAATATCTTTGGAACCCTCGAGTCCGTCATATGGCCCTAGTACTGTGGTTGGACCTAGGGTACACAGCTGCTGAGAGGCTGAGGTTATATCAATCTATTGGGCGAAATACAGAGCCACCAACCATCCCGCACAACGGCTCAAGTGATAATCCTGGGCGATGCGGAGGGGAGGGCCCATCCCAAGCCACACTGTATTGGTAGGTCGGTCTAGATGTGATATATCCGCTGACGTGACAATACTAGGATAGGGGCTGTATGTAACCATCCCGGCGGTACCGTATCAGCTCTTACCTGGCTGAAGTCCCGAGCCTCGAAGGTTACAACCGTCTGCATACAATACGTAAATCGAGCTAACGAGCGTATACGAGTGGTCTGATTTGACGTATTGTTGGTAGTTGCAAGCAAAGATGCAATATTCGATACAACTCCGCGTTTAATCCCGGTCCAGCAGCCAACGACCTAGCAGCGCATAGCGTCTTTGGGCAACAACATTCCAGCTTACTACCGTCAAAAGCAATGTTTAGTATTGAAATAGTGTAAGCGACACTAGGTAGTAGCCTATAGTAGCGTATATCGTATCTATCTGCTGCATGTCAGCTGGTGTGAAAAAGGGTGGTAAGCCAGGAGTTACACAGCATATGAGGAAGTCCGCTCCGACGAAGCTGACAGCTGAGGCATACGCATGGTAAGCCTTAACACACATCGAATTTATTTTCCCAAGGTATAGTGCAATGTGTAGGATTATAAGAATGGGGACCTCTGTATCTTTGTTGAGGATGTTGTCAAGCAATACGTTTCGATAGCAACCATGGCGACCATTACAGGCATTAGCGGCAACCAGTACGTCCCAGGGACGAAAGACTACGACGAGATCAAGTACCAATATGCTACCTCCACCTACGGGAAAGAGCGCGATCTCAACCCGGGACTAATCGTCCAGCCCAAGACCAAGGAAGATATCGTATTGACACTCAAGTATGCCAAGGAGAAGAAGATTGCCGTGGCCATCAAGACCGGTGGCCACCAATACAGCGGCGCTTCCTCCACGAGCGCCCCTAACATCCAGTTAGACCTTGAGGACTCATTTAAGGGACCGGACGACCGAGCCATCTTCGAGAAGGATGGTAAGGCCTACGCTCGTACGAGCGTCAGTTGGAGCCTAGGTGAATTCAACGCTTGGATTACAGAGAGCAAGCTGTTCGTGCCTCACGGACAGTGCACCGAGGTTCATCTTGGCGGACACGTACAAACCGGCGGTAAGCTGCACTTCTATTCAGTATCTGAGCGGCATTGCTAACGGCGAATACTAGGTTATGGGCAACTAGCCCGTAGTTTCGGACTGTTTGGAGACCACGTGCTGTCTCTCGAGATCATCGACACCGACGGCAACTTCAAGGAGATCACCCAAGCCACCGACCCCGACTTATTCTGGGCGTTCCTCGGCGGCAGCCCCGGAAACCTCGGCGTCCTGACCCACTTTACCATCCAAGTGCACCGTGACCAGGATTACAACGGCTCCAGGGGCATGAAGGCCCTCTATTTCTACGACACCGAGACGCTGAAGCGCCTGGTCGACATCCTGGTGGAGATGTCCGACAACGACAACTTCCCGCGCAACTACGACCTCTGCATCAGCGTCCTCAGCTCGGCCTTCCCCCTCCTGGACCTGTGGCCCGGGCTGGACGAGTGGATGGCGCGGGCGCACCCGGAGCTGTACGGCAAGGACGGGCTCGTCGCGTGGCCGCGCACCATCATCGTGTACGCGCAGTGGGTCCCCTTCGCGGGCGGCGACGCGTGCGACATGTCCTGGTTCGACCGCATCAAGGAGGGCTCCGACTGGATCCTCGGCGACAGCGACGTCGAGCAGAAGCCCATGTCGCAGCTGACGCGGGACTGGATCTTCCGAAACGTGCGCGAGTTCGAGCACCCGTACGTCAAGCGCACGTACACGACCAGCTCGCGCACCCTGGCGAGGGACAGATGGGCCGACTGGGTCGTGGGCCGCATCGACGCCGTCGTGAGGCCCGAGCACAACCGGTGCTGGCTGTCGGCGCAGCTGCAGTGCTTCGGGGGCCGCAACTCCATGTTCGCGCGCAACGCCGGCAACGGCACGTCGTACAGCTGGCGCGACACCAGCCTGGGTTGCACGATGGACTGCTTCCACTCCGAGGAGACCGAGGCCCGCGCCGAGGACTGGCAGAAGGTCAACGACGAGGAGGCGATCGGGCCCGAAGGCGTCTTCTCGAAGGAAGACCGTCGCGTGCTGTGGGGCTCCTACGGCGATTGGAACCTGGACGCTGTCTGGAACTGCTATTTCGAGGACCGGGCCAAGTACGAGAAGCTCCAGCAGATCAGAAAGGCCGCCGATCCCTACGGCATCTTCACCCCGAATCCTTTCTGCGTGAAGCGGGCCGACTGATATTTCTGTTATATAATGTCACATCTCTGGAGAGTATAAGAGGTAGATGCAGGATATCTGTTAGTAACCGGGTCGTTGATTGTATCATGATATACCTATCTAGCTCTATTCCATACTTGAATTTATTGAGCTGTTATAAAAACCCAAGCTTCTTCGTCAGATGTGGGATGCCGCCTTTGGCGTGAGACTTCCACGTGCTCTTCTACGTATTTCACCTAGTTTTTCCAAATGCTTATATGCTATGTTTTTGAAATTCCAAGTGAGGATCATTAGGCACCAGGTAGCCCCTATCTCCACTGCAAACCTGAAAGAATCGCAGGGTACAGATACGTGACAAGGATCAATGAGAGATGGGAACAAACGAACCTTGCTATTAGGAATGAAACGTAAAGAACATCATCATCCAAGTCGTTCGAGGTGCCAAGAACGCCCTTATCTCCTCTCTATGCCTCCCTTCCATGCTATATCTCTGAGATGCTCTTCTACGGGTATGTCTCTATACTCTAGTTCTATGATATCTCTCTACCTCTAGTCTATCCGTCTAGGCCCATCCGATTCTAAAGAGTTTATATCCGCTCTCGTCTCCGCGCCCGACACCCCGTCGCTTTGCCACATTCTCCACGGCGAGGATCGTCAGATGCCTGCCGTCCGCCGCGTCTGGAGACGCCCTCAAAAATGCTTTCTCGACGGAGTCGATTACTGCTTCGAAGCGACCATTGGGCCGTACGGTCATCATCAGCCAGAAGATGCCCCCTGGACCTAGCAGACGGGTTGCACAGTTACGCAACTACACGGCATGCTTAAGCGCATAGACAACGTCGGTCGCTACGAGGACGTCGGCAGGCGCATCAAGTGGCGCTTCCAAAATAGGGTCTGACCAATCTAAAGCGCATGCTTTCACGCTTGCTCGTGTAAGCGCAATGTTGGACCGTAGATTGGCAAGCACGGCTGGATGATAGTCTGTCGCCATCAAGGCTGCGTCCGAAATGCCGAGGTGAGGCAGTGCTTTGTCGAGCGCAAGACTAACTAGCCCCGTCCCTGCCCCTAATTCGATAATACGGGGTGAGGAACCAAGTGTAGATCGAGTCAGTCCGAACCGTGCAGGCGATGCGCAAAGCAAATCAGAGAATACGATGGATGCGCCCCAGCTCTGTAGGCCAACATCGGTATGATCCGTGGTAGTATGCGAGCCATCGTGGAGACGCACGTCTATTTTGATCTTCTCGTTGGTGTCTGACTCGGGAGACGTAAGAAAGTCAGGAGTCTCAGATGGCGATAAAAAGAAGGAAAATTCCCGCCTAAGTCTTGAATTTTCTTCATCTTCTTCCGCCGCTTTAGCGAACGAGGCAAGAACATGTGAGGCCTTGTCGACCACACGCTCACGCTCGTCCTTCTCGTTTAAGGGGAGCTCTTCCACGCGGGCGATCAAGGTAGTCAACCAACGAATCGCAAAGTTGCGCTCAAAGTTGTCGGCGCGCAAGGCATCCAACGCGCCTTCCAAGTCTATATCATCCTCATTCTCTGAGACGTAACCGGAGTCTAGCTGTCGAGCTGGTAGGCCGTCGTGCACTTTTCCGAGCTCTAGTTGCGATTCGATAGCCCGCGACAACGACACAGGACAGTATAGCTCATGTAGATTATCCAATGCCGAAAATATCCGTTCCTTAGTGAGCGTAGGGAGTGAGCGCAGGGGAGGAAGGCTGCTCGTGGGAGACAGCGGATGACCCGCTGGCCTCATTGGAGTCCACCTCGAGAGTTGAATGAGCGAAGGATAGAAAAAAAGATGAAGCGAAAAAAAAGGAGAAAAAGGGAAGGAATGAAAAAGGGGATAGTTGAGTGAGGGTTTTTTTTTTTATGAATAAAGTGAGACGGATTATTATTCCGAGGTCTAGAACTATATGGATCGAAGAGGATCCACTTGCCACACAACTTTGTCGCTATCGTGAACTCAGCAGCGATAGCGGGAAAGGGGCAAACAAATACATGACTCGTTGCCGCTCCATGTGCTTAATCCATTAGTTATTGTGTATAAACGTGATATACGCATATTTTTTTTCGTAGCCTGCGAATAGTGGCATTAAAAGTGAGAGTAAAGGTGAGGCTTCCGTAAACTCCGGGCTACCACGCCGCTCAGGGGGTAGCCTTGCAATAATAAAATAAATTATCGCTTAATAACATCTTCCGGTTAACTTATTACCTTCTCTTTTCACTCTGCAATACCTTCACTTAATCGCCTCCCCTTTTCATCTAGTGATGATTTGTCGCTGGAAGAAATGAGCTGCTTAGAAGCTTCCACGAGTCCCACCAGTGCCCTGCGAAGGCTCTCGTTCGAATTTTCTTTCGTAGCATTATCTATATCCTCTTCGGCTGAGTCCAATAGTTGGGAAGCCAAGGACATGATTTTGAATTCAATCAGAAACTTTGCTAGTACGTTTCTCGTCAAGATCGATTCAACCAGACGCTCGAAAGCAAACTGCGGGCTCGATAATATGGAACTGATAGATTGTGCTTCTTTTTCAATCCACTGATATTGGAATCGGCGTAAAATGGACGATGTAATCAAACGCCAGAACCGAGCATACAAGGTTTGGGGAAATTGCGACCCGTACCTTGATTCAAGACAGTTCCATATGTTGTCCGAGCTTGATATAAATACTTCCCAATCGATCGTATTCTTTGGATTCTTTTCCTCGCATGACATGTCTCGTATAAACCTACCCCTTAACAGCTCCGAATGAGCCCGCAGAGTATCTGCGTGATCCTCTCCAAAAAGCCTTCTCCTGACTTGAACTACTTTTTCCAAAATCTTTATTGACTCGTAGCTCTGGGTTTCAGCAGCAGGCTGTCTTTCTTGGAGGACAATGGCAAGATCATAATCCACTGAAGCTTTCAGAATCGACGTAGTACCACCCGATCTTAGTGGACTTTCGGCAAGAAATCTAAGAATCTGCTCGGCTAGATCTAAATCCCCATCAAGGCCGTTGATCTGATGCTTCCGTAGTTCAATTTCAGCAATAAGCTGAAGGCTGCAGATTAAATCAGGATGTAGTCGACATTTAGGCTTGTCGGTTAGAAGATTTTGTAGTTCTCTGAAGAGGTTTTGTGTGGTGGACATCAAGTTTAAGGATCCATAGTCTAGATATATTTGTACTTGCTGTACGGTTGCCTCTTTTGATTTCCCAAGCGCCTCTTCTATTTTGCCATGGTATAGACAGGCACGTGCCAATTCGCAACTGTATTCAACAGTTCTTGAGTGGCCAAGCCCTAGTACATTTGTGGCGTCTCTCAAGACTTCTCTGTACAGTGATTCCGAGGTACGATAGTTGCCTCGTGCGAAATGGGCAGCAGCTCGCTGGTATTGACAGCTTATTGCCTGCGGATGATATTTACCTAGAGTTTCAGCCACGTTGTTATAAAGAGACGTTCCGGTATCAATTGCTTCGGCAAAACGACCCTGTAAAATGAAAATCCGTACGAGACATTCCATGGATTCGAGCGTTAGAGGGTGTCGGCGGCCCAGATTCAGAGCTAATTTGCTGAAGGTTGATTGACAGAGTAACTCAACGTCTGAAAGTGACTCGACGTCCACAAGAGACTCCCCAGACTGGACATCCACAAGAGGCTTTTTAGATTGGACATTCGTAGGAGGTTTATCTTTTTCAGATTCTCCACCAGCAAACCGGTGTTGATAAACGAGGCACCATGCTTTGAGATTTGCTACTGCTAGAGTCTTGAAATGAGCAGAACCAAGAGTATCCTCTAGGATAGCCAAGGACTTGGAAGCAGTCATAAGGGAGTCCTGATGTTTCCCAGATAACAGATAGTAGCTTTCACGGCTTCCAACCCGGATTGTTTAACCAAAAATGCAGTTTCATGGTTACTGGAAGGAGGAGATGTCTCTTGCAAGGAGTCAAGTAGGGCTCGTGCCTTCGTGATATGATTCAATGCTTTTTTGTACTCTCCTAGATATGCACGAGTAAGTGCGATATCTCTGGTAATTTCGAAGGAATACCTGTTATTCAGCGTTTCCCACTTTGGGTCGAGTAACTCGTCGAATCCATTGGCCGCGTTCCTCCACTCCCCCGTATGAAGCATATAAATTGCTAGCCATCGGCGATAATCGAAGTCAAGTTCGTTCTTCAATTCCTTCTCATCATCCGTAACAGGCATAAAAAGGTCGATACCCCGTCGGACAGCTTCAAGGTCGCCCTTGCTTTCTTTATATTGTCCAAGGTAAAGTCTAGTAGAGGCCAGTTGTAGACGATTCTGCAATGGTGTTAAGGATTAGCATTGCTTGGTATCCGACAAGAGATCATCCATTCTGACAAAGAGAGTCTCTGCGTTTTCAAGTTGACCACACTGTAGAAAGGAAAACGCTAATTCGTAGATGGTGTCTAGGTCTCTTAAGCGCGAAGGGGGCATAGTAACTTGAGAAGCATTGTCCGATTTTGTCTCGTTATTGCGTTGGTCGTGCAGATGGGGCTTCAATAGGGGTAGACTCGGAGTTCTTTGATGTCGCTCTAGTGGGATATTCCCCTCTACGCCATCCCGAACGTGCTGAGAGGGTTCCGGGAAATCAATTCTTGGAGAGGTACTCTCTTCCTGTGGCCAAGTGTGGCTGTTCTCATGAGGAAGTTCGATTCTGCCACGCCCGGCTATCTGTAAAGCGGTATCACTGTTTTCACTTGAGGCTAGATTGTCAAGCAGCCCCGCAAGGCACTGCTTTGCAGACGGCGTCGATCGTGATCGAAGGGGATAAAGAGGAAGCCAATATCGAACGCGATCGGCTAACTTCGACTTGCCCCCGGGTTCGTTATTTATCCAAACCGAAAAAGTCTCGACGTCGCTACGGCTCTTGTTGTGCGTTAGGAAGGTTTCGAAATTGCGGTCGGTTATAGATAGATGGGACTTCAGGCCATCCTCAGTCGTACTTGTATAGAATATATCTCGTATCCGTTCAAAGTACGTAGAATAGTTCACCGAGTTGGTTTCCACATCAGAGTCTATCGTAGATGCAGGCACATCTAAGAAAAATATCTTTAGCGGAACAAAGGATATATTCCGGTTTCTAGGGGAAGCCAGCGCTTCCATCATGATCCAGGCTCCCAAACCATGCGCAATAAAAACAATGCGTTCAGGCGGCAGTACGTTTAGTTGCACGATCTCGCTGTCCAGTGATTGGCGCAATATCCATGCCTGCTGCAATAAAGCTTGATTGTAGGGTTGAGTTGAAATCATGTTGATATCGAATCGAAGGACCTTGATAAGAAGTTGTGTCTCGATGGCCTTGGCGTTCTCAACAATGCAACTTTCGAGGACGGATTTATAGTTGCTGTACTTGCTGGTAAAGAATCCATGAACGAGATAGACCCGTAGTCTTAAGTATATTTAGGACCGAGTCATTCGACTGTGGCATTCACGAAAGGTTGCTTACTTATGTGCCGATAAGAGCGTTTGGGGTGTCTCATATAATACCTCCAGTTGATTATCCTGGGAATGAACCAACAGTTAGGATTCAGCAAACAGAATATAAGCTAGTGATTATGGAGGCTATGTTACCTGGGCTCTCAAAGTGCTATACATTTTGTCACTTGTGTGATTGCAGGTGGCAGTTGTTTGACTTAAGGGATAAATTGATGTTGTAGTAGGAAGAGTCTAAGTTTTCCGGCTTCAATTGGGAATCGACTCATATCCTCTCTGATTAGGTAAGCCATCCCACACAGTCAGGTCTCAAGAAATGATCAAAATCAAGATTCTAAAGTGAGGCAGTGGAGGGAGGTAGAGTTCGGTGTTGTCTGACTATCAACCGCCTTGTAATGTGGCGTCCCATACACGCATATACCGATCTAAGCCCAAACAGAATGATGACCCCCTAAGGTTCTGGAATAGAGGGGGTGCTTTACTCCCGGATAGGGGCCTTGATGTCACTTATCATGGATTTACAGCGAAGACTGACTGTACGAGGACAATTGATGACTCAGCAGCCATCGATATATTAAACTGTGTGATTAGTCAGCCAGTCCGTATAGAATCGCATTCATCCGGCGTTCACAGGCTATCTACAACATCCTCGTTGCCGATCAGCCGGCACAGGGTCCTACGAAAGGATAGTATTATAGGTGACTTATGGATGAAAGTGTTAAATCTAACTAGGTACCTACCTTCGGCTAGAAGTTCACACGGAAGCCAAGCGCATAGACTCTCGCAATGCCAGTCCCAGATTCGGACCACGCCCCGGCCGGAGAAGAAGATGACGACCGCCCGTCCGTCCTAATCCTCTGCCACCCCCTATCGGGCCACCTCGCCCCGATGATCCGCATAGCTGCCGCCCTGCGCGCGCGCGGCTGGCCGACCTTCTTCCTAGGCCCGACCGCACACCGGCGGCGCATCGTCGAAGCCGGCTCCGTCTTCCTACCCCTGACGGGAAGTGCGGACCTCGACGACAAGGCGTACTACGAGGACCCCCCCGGCCCGGGCAGGTCCGCGTACGCGTCGCTCCACTGGGGCGACCGCGTGCTCGCGGACCTGCGCGCGCAGTGCCTGGACCCGCTGCCGGCGCAGTGGGCCTGCGTGAAGGAAGCCCTGCGCTCGCTGCACGCGCGCGCCCCGGACCGCGGCGTCGTCGTGCTGGCCGAGGCCTTTTTCTACGGCATCCTACCACTATTCTACGGCGCCCCGCTACCGGACGGCGTGGCCTCTCCCCTGGCCAGCGTGTGCGTCTCGGTAACCGTCCCGGCGATCCGCAGCGCCGACCTGCCGCCCGCCGGGTACCCCTTCCCGTTCGACGCGTCCGCCGAGGGCCGCGCGCGCAACGCCAAGCTCTGGGCGCGCAGCTGGGCGCCCCGGGCCGCGGGCCTGACGGCGCTGCTCGACGCCCGGATGCGCGAGGCCGGCGCCGTCCGCGGTGGTCCCAACGAAGTCTTCCTCTCGGGCGCCAACTACGCGGCCCACGGCGCCGTCCTGCAGCTCGGCGTCCCCGGGTTCGAGTACCCGCGCGGCGACTGGCCGGCCGGGTTCCGGTTCGCGGGGCTCGTCCAGGGGGGCGACGCGCCCGTGTCCCGCCCTGCCGAGGACCCCGGGTTCCCCTGGTGGCCGGAGCTCGTGTCCAACTCGGCGCTTCCCGCGCCCGAACGCAAGAAGGTCGTCGTCGTGGCGCAGGGCACCGTTGAGATCAACCCGCATGACTTGATCATCCCGACGCTTCGCGCGTTCGCTTCCCGCGCGGACGACGTGGTGGTCGTCGCGATTTTAGGGTGGAAAGATGCCAATTTATCTAAATATGACGTCGAAGTCCCAAGTAATGCTCGCATAGCCGATTACCTATCCTACGACGCCGTACTAGCACACGCGGATGTCTGGATACACAACGCAGGGTTCGGGGCCGTGAATCACGGGATCGCGAACGGCGTGCCGATGGTCGTCGCCGGCGAGGGTATGGACAAGACGGAGAACTCGCGAAGAGTCGCGTGGAGCGGGATTGGCGTCGATTTAGGTACAGCCACACCGTCTGCCGAACAGGTGAGAGACGCGGTTGAGAGCGTGCTGCGAGACGAGCGGTACGCTAGACGTGTACGGGAGCTTCAGAAAGAAAGTGAAGAAATAGACTGCTTCGACATAGTTCATAGAGAAGTACTCAAGGCAATTAAAGAACGGCCCGGAATCAAACAGCAGGGTCTAGAGCCTTAATGAAAATTTATGTCATTGCTACCTGCTAATGACAAATATCCATATGTGTTACGGATTAATGGCTGTCGGATATCTTTTTCTCATCTACCCAGTAGCCTTAAAAAGCAGTCGCCAACCTCTCAACTTATCCCGATCTTAGTCTGCCCCAGAAAAAAACATCGCAAGGGCTACGCATTTTCACCATACCTCTCCCGATTTTCCTCGTATCATTACAGTAAATACACGTCTTAATAAAGGGTATCCTCTGTAGACGATTTCTGGACGAGGCTATCGCCTGCGTGCCAATTGCCCATCGAAAAGGCCGCGTATCGTCAAATATTCACCACTTGGTTTGTCCAACTGGATATATGTTGCCGGTCGAGAGATAGGCTTCTCTACCGGTTTGCGTCCTGGGTCTCCGGTTGGTAGCATCCGCCAGCAATAACGAGGTTCATCCGTGTGAATTGAACCTTCATCACGGGTGTTTTCTTCGTTGGGAAAGCGCTGATCTGATCCGGGGTAATCATCACCTCCTTGCCTTTTCTCTTTCCCGTACTACCACCCGCGCCACTAGAAGGCTGGGTTGCCTGCCCGGTCTGCTTGCCGTCCGCCTGTCCACCTGCCGCAACAATTGTGCTGTCACCATCCTGTTGGTTCGCGTGGCGGTTACCATCAGAAGGCATGTCAACATCCCACACGCGGACCGTGTTGTCTTGGCCACCGGATACGAGAACGCTGCTCTCCACACTAAAGCCGAGCGACCAAATTCCTCCGCGTCCGTGGCCGCGACAGCGCTTGATACGAGACCCCTTCTCGATGTCCCATAGGATGATGTTACCACCTATGTCGGCCGAGGCGAGTATCTTGCCGCTTGGCGCACACTCCAGAGCCGATATGTATTCCGTATGGCCGTTGAAGATACGGACGCAGTCTCCACTGACTACGGACCACATGCGAATCGACTTATCAGTTTCGTCGGATGCCGAGAATACGTAGGCACCGTTAGGGTGCCAAGCTACTACTGAGATAGCTGTATCGTGACCGACAAGAAGTCGCTGCGCCGAAGCATGGTCTTGCGACCAGACCCGGACAGTCTTATCCCAGCCGCCGGTCACAAAGTAATGGCCATGGGGGCTCCAAGCCAGAGATCCGACCGGTCCGTCGTGGCCTTTGTAAATACATAGGCAAGACCAGACTTCGAGGGACCACAATCGCACCTGGCCATCGGCTGAGCAGGAAAGAAGTAGTTTGGTATCCGTTTCGGGTTGGGGGTCGCCGTCGTAAATGTTACGGTCCAAGTTCGCGATCGCATCCGAAAAGGCCACTGTATACACTGGAGCAGAATGGCCTATGAGCTTGCGATTATTTACCTTCCTATCTTTCTCGGGCGGTAGACGAGACTTTAGAGCTTTGCCGTCAAGAGACCACACTCGAATGTAAGATTCCGTGGTGCCTACAGCCACGAGTTCTTGGTCCTTGGAGAAGTCCATGCACGAGATGCTACAGAAATGTCAGCGCGTTTTCTCTACGGCAGCAAGTAGAGAAGGCACCTACCTTCCCAGATGGTTGTGGAACGTGTGAATACACACAGAGACGCCAGGACCTACACCACCGGTACGACCCTCGATACGGAATCGATCACGGTTCTCTCGGACCTTCTGCATCTCCATGACGACGTCTCTTGCTCGTGAAGGAGGATAGGGAATATCTGAACGCTGAGGGGAATCACCTGCTTCCTTTTTAATGGGATGCATCGCGTTAAACTCATCCACCAGAGACCGGAAACCTTCCTTGGGCGGGTGGAGCCTGTCTTCTTCTTCGAGCTCGGGAACCAAATCACCTCGAAGGTCAGATTCCATGGGTAACGTTCCTAACTTTACACCGGGCATGCTGTCAAGGGTATTTCGTGCGAGACCACCGCGGTTAGTCATGCCCGGTATACCTTCCTCGATCTCGATTTCGGTAAAGTCCAGCTGCCTAGCGCGGCGGTAGATGGCGTCAAAGCTGAAGGGTTCGATGGGACCACGATCTACGGAATCGAGACGGCAGTTCGCTTGTATAATATCGAGGACCACAGCTCCGCACTGGTCCAAGTCGCGCTCCAGGAAGTGGAACAGGTGTCCAGTCAAGGATTTGCTAATAGGAATGATGTACTGGTTCTCAAGATAGGCCTTGGCGACAGGACTCTCCTTCACATGTAGGGAGAGAGTGACCGTAGCCAGACCCTTCAGCTCGTCGGGATACATCTTCTCAAAGCGACTTCGGGTCTGCTCTATAAGGTCCTCGGCATGCGCATAGGAACCTTGGCTAACTAATCGAAGGTAAGAGTAAACGAAGAGTGGCCAAAGAACCTTGCTTAGCTCGAACTACACTCATGTGAGACTCGGATCATCAGTAGCCGGGTAATAGCGATAGGGCTTACCTTGTAGAGATCGATTCCATTGTCGATCCATCGCGCAAGATGCTTGAACGCGCTCAGATACTTGCCGGCAGGAAGAAACTTCGAGTTGGAGGATTCATTACTACCTCGAGGCTTCCCACTCTCATCTATATCCTTGACTTCCTGGCGAAAGGTTTCCTCCGTGCGGCGATAACCTTTTTTAAGTAGGTAGTCCGTCACCTATAGGATGTAATGAGTATGGCAAATTATTTGGAACATTTAGAATATAGATAATAAAATACTCACTATCTGGTTTAGATTTTGGTTAGTCGCTGTGGTGGTCGAGGTGGCAGTTGGACCCGGAGGGACGACGGGAGTCGTCGACTGTTGAGCCTGGGGCGGAACGAAGGTGTTGTTGGATGCGCCTCCAGCGCCGGGAGGGCCTGTGCTAGCCATGGCTGCAGCACCGAAACAAGAGTATCCCCAGGTTTAGAGGAGTGAAGGGTAGCGATAGATTTGATGAGTTTATCATACGCAGTTCAGATTTCGCGATAATTTCACGGCGAAGATGAACATATTTGATGGAAAATGAAAAGTAATTTGATGAAGGTTCGGCGGGTGTTGAATGTTGAATGTTGAGGCTCAAAAGTGAAGGCCCAGCAACTGCAGGCAGACAGGCAAAGTTGTGGGTACGGGTACGCTAATGAGTACATAGGTACTTCTTTATAAGGAACTGGGCATGGTGGGGGCCAGTGTCCCACTTCCCCAGGTACTTCGATTTGTTCAATAGAAGACAACCTTATGCCACCAACCGCCTAAGGTACTTCGGGACCGCTGTGGAAGAATTGAAGAATTCACACCACCTACCTAATGGTAACAAACAAGATCATTACTCCCTCGGAAAACATTAGTAACCGACATTCCTCTATTTGCACGCGAAGTCTTAGTTATCACCCGTGATTCCAAGTTCAGGATGGAGAATAACCCCGACCAAGCTCCCTTTGTGCCTTTAACCAAGGCTGAGCGCATCCAGCAACTTAGCGACATCGATCGAGTATGTTAGCCATGCTACTTTTACCCCTAGTCCCTACTCAAGACTAACACACGTTCAGAACATTGTCAGCCTTTTGCGATCCACCGCTTCAGCTGTTCAGACCCTCGGCAAGCAGCAGGCCCAAGACGATGATGCTGCGATGGCCGACCACAAAGACCACCAAATCGAAGTCTTCCAGAATTCAATGAACGATTTCCTGCGGACGCTCCGAACCGTGAATGTCGGCATGAAACGTCAGATATGGGGGCTAGAAGAGGCCGGTATCGTTTCGTTGGACACGAACGAGACGCAGAGTGCCGACGCAGAAGGCAGTAAGACTGCGGGTGCCGGAAATCGCAACATGCCTCTTCAACCTGATGGCGACGGGAGGATTGGTGGACTCGACGTCGGTTGGCTCAACAGTCGAAGCAACAAAGTGGAGAGTGATATGGAAGCTGATCTTTGGAACGAGGCCGAATCTTTCTTGCGACGACTCCTAGAGACCAGTGGTACGAGCGAGGCCACGGATAGCGGCGAGAGCTACAGCTAGGTCAATACTACACACAGTTGGTACAGTTGGGCTGGGCCGGGCATATCGTTGATGAAAACACGCCAAGTGTCGAGGAATTAGGCATATGGGAATATCAGCATTGGGCGGCGTTCATGGAGTCCTATACCCTCGGATGTCTCCCTGTTTTATAGGATAGTCTAACTAGAAAAGTTCAGACGAATTCCTTTATTGACTTATTATAGATTTGTTAACCTAAGCATTTGCAATTCGTGGTCTTGGAATCTTAGAATATGATTGATTTTATTACTTTTACTGCCCCAGCAATATTATCGTCTTATCTTCCTTTCGCCGAAATTTATTACATCAATTGACAATTGACTTGGTTATCTTTCGAAGCAATATTCTTATTCTAGTGACGGGAAAGACTTGTAGCAAAGGAACAGGGTAGCAGGGGAAGGTACCTAAGCTACCTATATCTGAGCCCCACTCTGCCACTCCAAGTCGGAACAGGCTGCCACTCGGTCCCCGGCAACAGTGAACGATTCAACGTAACCCCCAAAAAACATTACAAGTTCCAGCTTTCTTCAACCACCACTTGTCATAGCTTCATTTCTATACTTATAGACCCGTCGCAGATCTCGATATTATTCACAATGGACTTGGGAGAAGCAGGCGATTCTCCTTGGGGTGGTATGATAACCTTATTATCAATTAAGTCGCTGCAATTTTGCTTAACCATCCTCAGATGTCCCATCCCAGTCTTCCTCGAGAGCTCCAACCTTCAATCAAGAGGGTCTGTTTGTTCCACTTGGCTTTAGAGTGGGCTGACTATAGTCGCTGACACGATTCATATATGTAGATAGCTCGACAAAGACCCAGTCCCAAGATGCCGAGTCCTCGCAACAATCGCAATCCTCCATCAAGTCTCCCACTGGTCGTGGTTCGAGGGGACCGATACGCCGCCTAGTCGCTCAGCCCACCAAGCTCGAAGCCGCCGATGATCCGCTAGGCCCGTTAGGCCCTCTAGGGGCCAATACATCCCCGGGTGCAGATGCCCAAGCCGACGAGCCTCCGGTTCCGCCGCAGAAGGAACAGATGGTAATTCGAACCACCATGCCGCAGCCAGCGCAGAGGCGGACAGGTCCTGCCGACCCCCACCGTCTCGAAGACGATGACCTCGAACGACCAGTCGGCCTGAGAGCGCCTCCTCCCGTCCAAGCTGCGCAGCCGAGCCCGGTGAGAGCCACGAGCCAGCCAAGTGTTAGTATCGAACAAGCGGCCAAGCCCAGCTTCTATATCACCGTCGGCGATCCGATCAAGGTTGGGGACTTGACAAGCTCACACATTGTCTACTCTGTTCGCACAAAGGTATGCGGTGCAACTTAAGCGAATACGGGTTACTGTTCTGACTACGAGTAGACAACGTCGAAAGGCTATAAACAACCGGAGTTCGAGGTGAAGCGAAGATACCGTGATTTCCTATGGCTTTATAACACGATGCATGGGAACAATCCCGGTGTGGTAGTACCTCCGCCTCCCGAGAAGCAGGCTCTCAATCGCTTTGAGAGCAATTTCGTCGAGTCCCGCCGAGCCGCTTTGGAGAAGATGTTGAACAAGATCGCCGCCCACCTGACCCTACAGCACGATCCCGACCTAAAACTCTTCCTGGAGAGCGAGTCTTTCAACGTTGACGTCAAGCATAAGGAGAGAAGGGAGCCTATACCTGGAGAGAGCAAGGGTGTTCTAGGATCTCTCGGCATCAATGTTGGGGGTAGTAACAAGTTTGTCGAGCAGGATGATGTAAGTCACTCGGCCTGTCTCAGAAATACAGCATCTAATAATTGCAGTGGTTCCATGATCGACGGGTATATCTTGATGCGCTGGAAAACCAACTTAAGGCACTAATGAAATCCATGGATACAATGGTCATCCAACGAAAAGCTATGGCGGAATCAGCAGGAGAGTTTTCGGCCTCGTTGCACGCGCTCTCGACAGTGGAACTAAGCACTACACTTTCCGGCCCGCTCGATGCTCTGTCGGACCTGCAACTCACCATACGAGATGTGTATGACCGGCAAGCCCAGCAGGATGTATTAACTTTCGGTATTACCATCGACGAATATATCCGATTGATCGGCAGTGTCAAGCAGGCCTTCTCCCAACGGCAAAAGGCCTTTTATTCCTGGCACAACGCCGAATCCGAACTACAGAAGCGCAAGTCTTCTCAGGACAAGCTGCTACGGCAGGGGAGGTCTCAGCAAGACCGCCTCAACCAGGTGGGTGCCGAGGTAGCGGATGCCGAGCGCAAGGTACATCAAGCTAGGTTGCTCTTCGACGATATGGGACGATTGATGCGCGCCGAGCTTGACCGTTTCGAGCGGGAGAAGGTCGAGGATTTTAAATCCTCCGTTGAGACTTTCCTGGAGAGTGCCGTCGAGGCACAGAAAGAGGTAAGGCTCCATAAGTTCACATTTCTCCCTCTTAGAGCAAGTACTAAAGCTATTACTAGTTGATCGAGAAATGGGAGACGTTCTTGATGCAGCTGGACGCTGAGGACGACGACACAGTATTCTATCGCCCGCCTATCTATCAGGGCGGCGACAAAGCTCCTGGTCGTGGGGACACGGCGGTAGATCGAGCGAGGGCTACCATCGATGAAGATTCGGACTAGGAATGGCATAGCCGTGTAAGCCTTGCCTTTAGGGCTTTAAAAAATTCTCAACACTTTTGATATCCTTTTATACAAGAAGCTGCGAATTCGGTGTTGGGGTTCTGAACAGAGATGTATAAAATACAGACTTGTACAAAAGCTACAGAAGACAAGCGTTGTTCTGCCTTTGTAGCACGTCTTCCTGCGATGCCAGTATGCATGCAACCACGGGGCCGTCACGGTAAATACATCTTGTAGTAGCCGCCTCGCATTAGATAGTCGCTTGTCTCCTATCACGTAGACCATAGCTCTAACGAACGCACTTCGGTCCCATATCATTCCATTTTACCAACCACTACCTTACTTCTTCTTGACGGGCTTCGGCTTCGGCTCCCGAAGCGGCTCCTGCTGAGCCCCATAGCTCGAGATCAAATCACTCAGGGCATCCATCCCAGGGCGAGCCGCAGCAGCAGCCTCTTTTTTATCCTTTCCGGCGTCCTTCCTAGCACCACCAGTCTTCCTCCCAGCGGCAGCAGCATCGTCAGCAGCGTCCTGGCTCTCGTCCGCAGCAACAGCAGCCTCAAGCCTCTCCATCTGCGACGCCTCGTCGGTCGCTGCGACTGCGTCGTCCCCGGTCTTCTCGGCGTCCCAGCCGCGGCCGAAGCGGCCGCGGAAGGCGGCGAGCTTTCCCGCCTCGTCGACCTCGACGTTGCGCAGGGTGCGGTCGGACGGCTGCCACAGCACGTGGTTCCGCGTGTCCTTGGCGGCGCGGTACAGGGCCGCGGGCGCCGTCGTGCGGTGCGTGTACGTCGACCCGTCCGTCTGGACCACGAGCTGCGTGAAGGCGTAGGGGCGGCGCGGGCGCCGGATTATGGTCGCGGCGCGGGACGGGGTGCGGGAGAGGGGGGTGTGCGAGGGTTTGGCGAGGAAGGAGGAGGTCGGAGGGGGGGCGGATAGTATCGTTGTTATTATAGATGTCGGGGCGGCGGCCGTGGTAGTAGGGCGCCGCGGGAGGGCGCTGGGGAGTCGGGTCGCCATTGCGGCGGCGGGGTTGTGTATGGTTACTCTCTCGATTCGTAATGACAGTATTATCTGGTAGACGCTTAGAGCTCTTAGTCAATTGGCGAATATATTGCTGGATGTGTGCTGGATGTAGTGATCTTTTGGTGCTGGTGGGATTTGCTATATCTAAAGCTCAACTTTTTTCGGTCGAGTTGAAATTGACGCCGCTAATTGCCGGTCCGACGCACCTGGCAAGCTTGTTACTACTACCAGGTAGCTAATTCTCTTTATCGTTATCTTTTCTATCGCTATCCGTTATCGCACCCGCTATAATCCTTGAATTACACCAAAAGCAAAAAGTCCACCGGGCTTATTATTTCTAGTGCGAGTGACGGTGTGGAAAAAGGGAGCCAATTGTGGCTTTAGAAACAGCATTGGCCTTCATGGACTGAGATGAAGAGCCTCCGTGGTCTGCGGTGGGCACTGGAGTCTGCAACACCACGATATATCACACTGCATGCCCCCTTTCATACCACAGCAAAAGCTCAAGTGGGCTTTTTGACGAGATGGCGGAATTCAAAGCCGGCTGCTAATCACCAGGCCAAAACTCCAAGAGGTGAGAAATATCGTGCTCGTATGTCTCTATCATATCTAATAATATAATACAGTAAATTCTACTCTACAACGACGTCCGGACCAAACGTATGAGATCCCTTCGAGGCCGGCGAATCCTCCTCAGCATGGGCTAGGACACCCCATGCGCGCTGTTATGCGCCAGCTTCCACATCCTGTAGTCGTCATCACCACCCTCGAGAACATGCGCAGCTTGACAGAGCTGGGGGACGTATTAGACAGGAAGTTCCCCCGACCAATTCCTCGCGCCATGACCGTCTCGTCCTTCACATCCCTCTCCGTCGATCCCGTCCCCAGGGTCACTTTCAACGTAACGCTGCCGAGCACGACCTACGAGGCCATCACGAAGTGCGGCAAGTTCAATGCCCACATACTCAGTGGCGACGACCACGGCGCGAGGATTGCGGATCTGTTCACCCGGGGTAACAAGCCTCCGGCAACCACAGGAGCATCCGAGGATAGAGACAGGCCGAAACTAGGCGTCCTCGCTGGCCTAAAGGAACTCGGTGTCCAAGTATTGGGACAGGAGGAATGGCAGCAGGAGTGGGACCAAGCCGGAGAATATGGGCAAGAAGTGCTTTCTACCGTCAAGGAAGGAGGCTATATAAGAGACGTCAAACTACCGCCGTCGGGCACGTTGCCCGTGCTGCAGGGTCAGGGCATCATGCACATCCTGAAATGCAAATTCCGCAAGCTAACGCCGCCGCCGGAGAGCGACTTCGAGCATCACGCTATCGTCATGGGCGAGGTCTTGGATATAGTCCCCGGAGAGTTCGGAGACGGGTATGGCATCGCTCTAGCGTACGCCGACAGGGCGTATCGACGGCTGGGTGAGAAGTTGCTGGAGAGGCCTGCCACTGAGCAGGTCTTGTCAAGGGAGGGAAGCGCGCCAGATCCTGTCGACGTGCCTTCGTCCCATTCGGATATCGATATACGGTAGCAAGCTGATCTGATCCGAATTTATGGAACGTTCAATGTTCCATGATAGAAGTGGCAGCAGTTTTCACTTCGCTCGCGTAACATGCAAATAGAAAGGGGACGAGAACCAATAGAGCTAAGATCGAACACTCTCTTATTCATCAGTGAGAACCTATGGATGGCCAAGTGGCTTCCTCCAGTAGTGATACGTCTAGGTCCTCGGTATCCTCAAGTCAATCTAGCGTCAATATGCTAGATGAGGTCCGTATGTCTCAGATCGAGACGACACCTCTTGTCCTTCTAATGGGATACCATCTCTCCTATGCTCCATACTAGTCCCACCCACATGATTTCCTTTCATCCTCATTCTCTTCCAATGTTCATTCTGTTCCTACTCATGATATCCGTCTTCACATCCATCCTCAAAGCCACAGTCCTTTCTTGTCGTAGAATTCGAGGGCGCGGTGTATAAACCAATCAGCTGCCCAAGGTACGATAGAGGCTATGTTGGATGTTGCTGATTTCAGCCGTGTGACACGCGATATCGTACTCGGCCCTGCTGACTCTCTGCCTGAGCTTCTCGATGTCTTTCTCCTGGGTCCGGAGCTTAGAGTCGATCTTGCCGACGCGCTTGCGGGCCGCCGCCCACTCCCCCTTTAGCCGGTCTTTGATCTCCTCGAGCTCTTCGCCTAGATCCTCGAGCTCTCCGCCTAGACCCTCGACGTATTCGGCCGTAAGCCACGAGCCGTCTGAGCCGTCTTCACCATCACCATCACCACCTCCTACTCCTATTCCTATTCCTCCTCCACCAGCAGTCCCCGACTGCTCAGCCACTTGTCTTTCGAGCTTGCCGATGCGTTCTCCCGCCGCTTGGAAGCCCCGGGTCACTATCCCCGCCGTGTCGCCCATCATATGCATCACCTTGTCGACCTGCGCGACGTTTACCATCTGCTGGTCCAAGACCGCCGCCGCGACGCGGTCCACGCGGGCTTCCACGGCGGTAAGCAGCGCAAGGATCTGTGCGCCGGTGTCAGCGCCAGCAGCAGCAGCAGCAGAGGTGCCGCCGATTCCATCTTCGGATCCCGAGCACGTGGCTTCGCTTCTCGTCATCTCCTCGCCGTTACAGTTCTCGCCCTCGCCCTCGCCCTCATGATCTGTGGTGCTGGTGGTGGTTGTGCTGTCATCATCCGTGTGGAAAACACGAGTACGCAGACGCATAGACTTGGCAGGAGACGGTGGGGGAGCTTCATCGGAGCTGCAAGACTCCGGAGAGGGGGTACGGATTGGAGCTGGAATAGGCCTCCGTGCTGTGGGTTTCTCCCCTTTGGGGGCTTCTCGTGTAGGCGCCTGTTGGGGGACTGGTTTGCTCGATTTGGCGACTGGTTTCAGCGTCGGTTTGGAGTCAACTGGAATAGGAGGAAGGTTGTCGGGGAAAGAAAGTGTAGGCTTGGTCCGCGGCAGCTCTGATGGCGTATAGGCAGGCACCGGTTGAGGCCTCAGACCGAAGATCGAACTATCAGAAGGTCGCTCTTCGGGTTTCCCATGCTCGTCGTAGGGCTGGACGCGATCACAAATGCCGGTAAGGACTCCCGAGTCATCGGCATCTTTCTTTGAGGCCGCTCTCTTCGGTTTCTTGGGGCGAATATCGAACGGGTCCTTTTCATCAGATCTGGGACCATCGTCTGCGTGTCGCTTGCCGAGCATGTTGCCTTTTGAGGGGCCGGTCGAGTCAGGCCACTTAGGATCTGTAGGAGTGGTCGCGGAAGAAGATATTTCGTTGTTGATCATGTTCAGACCTAAATTACTTAGGTAGGTGTAACGATCAGTAACAACGATTGGTATAAGAAGGAAAGCCGGTTTATATTACCTAGAGCTGGTAAAAAACCTATTGTAGAGTTTACGTCCCTTCATTCTAGACTCCACTATCGTCCTACGGGTGCCTCCAGTATATGAGGAGTTTATTGATTCCTTCACAAAGACTTTTCAAGACACTTTCTAGGCATCAAGCTAGAAAAATAAGCATGTGGAAGATAACTAAGAGATAATAGACATCTAGCTTTGGTCAAGAAAGAAGAATCTCAACCTCCTTCTATTACTAGGCATGCCTACAAAGTGAACTTAGTTGAGAGTTGTCGTTTGAGGTCTTTAACCCCCTCTTGTTTTTCTTTTCAACATTCTTATCAAAAAGGGAAGCCTGTTTACACGCTCTTGGGTTACGAACCTGATACAACTGCCTGGAGTATTCCTATTCAATGGTATAAAGCAAAATACGGAAAGGAGTGAACTTCCCCATGTCTAGTTGATAGCCTTTCAGCGTAAACCTCACCAGGGAATTAAGGAGGTATGTTATTCTGGTCTATTCTAGAGTAGAAACCCTCCTTTACGCTCGATTCCCTACTATCTGAGCGAGTAAAAGTCACTTTAGATAGACATAGTACTTTCATTCCATGGTATTTAATATAATTTCCATTCCACTGATTTAAATCAGCCCAAGTGCTACAAGTAGTAGGTCTTCCAAGATGAATTTTCCCTACTTGTTACCTATAATTGAGAAGCTGTCTAAGAGAACTCCGTGCCTAACATAATTATAATTCAAGTATATGAACTAAAGTATCTCTGGATTAGCTAGTCGTGTATACTTGATGGTCTGCCATTTCTTAATAGTAGCTTATTATACTCGGTACTCATCCCAGACGACGGTACCCAACATCAAACAGGAGGTCGATTGTGTGTCCCTCCCTTCCTTTTCCTTTTCCTTTTCCTCTCTCTGCAATACCTACAAAGGCAATATCATAAAGACGCTTAATATGTAAGAATATCTACCTAAGGTATTCAAAGAGTGGCTTTGCAAACCTGGTTGCACTACAGTACAGCTCACGGGATTACAGAAATCAGTCGTCCACCCATATAGGTAGAACGATTTGATGCTTTATTGACTCCGTACAGCTATTATCAGATCTCCGGACTAAGGTCAGTCCCATATAAAGAGATTTGACCGTCCTGCTAGCAACTCGTCTGGTGCTTTAGTTGCTACCTGTTTAGGCTACCAAATCCACTCATGAAAAAACCATATAAGCCACAAACAAAAGTGAGAACATAGACCCAAATATCTCCCAAGGCTTATCGTCCCAGGGCTTTTTTTGTTCATCCATAGGTGTCAGGTTTGGTCTATCTGGTCTGTTTGGCCTGTTTGGCAAAGTGAACCTGCGTTCTTCTAGGGTGGATCTGGTGAATCTGCACATGGTGCATTGTGGGTAGTTGTGCGAGAGTTAAGAGAGGACCTGGCGATAATAGGAAGCTGGTATCTTGTTAGATACCGGGTAGGTTATAAGATATATATTCTTTATAGCTTGGAAGCTATGAATCCCTACTACCTACCTAAGTAGGTACTCATTCACTAGCACGAGGCAGATTAGGCAAGAAGATTCTGTGTGATATATGAATGATCACCGACGTTCTATGATCACCGACGTTCTATGATCACCGACGTTCTATGATCACCGACGTTCTAGAAATATACTAGGTGAAACACATATCATTGTACTTGTGTTTGTCTAGCTAGTATTCTTATCCTCTCGCGTTCAATATGGTAATGCATTTGTACAGCTGTAGACCTAGATTATGTTTACCCATGTTCCAGAACATTCATAGGATCGTACATACATACCTAAAGTAACTCGGCCTAACTTGCCAATAGCACTTATCAAGTACCTGAGGCAGGTGGATATACAGAAGAGAAACTTATGTTGCATGGGAGCATGGATGACATGAAGCTATCACCGATGGCCCCTTTTTCTGGTTCGATAATATACTCCTTGGCTACAATAAGACTGAGGGTCACATATCAAGAGACATAATTGGATATAAATTTTGCATTTACTCGAGTCTCTAGGTATCTTCATACCAGTTAGGAGGGGTATCTGAAATCACCTAGCTGGCTATGACAACTCAGACTCGTGTCTTCTTCTCATCGCCTTAACCGAGCCCTTGCGCACTCAGAAGAATCAACCTCCGCCATCTTTCCATCTTCAATCAGAATTTCGCGAACCGACTCTCCCCTACACGAAGATCGAAATCTGTGGTCGAGACACTTTTGTTGCTTGAACGCAACGTCTAAGAACGGGATTCGCAAAACAAAACAGGACAAATTATACAGTTGTAAAACTCAAACATGGATGCCGACCTAGAGACAACCGCAACTCCTTTGGCGTAGACGAACTGAATGGTGGCCCTACTACTCTGGGCCGCTGTCCAACACACCTGCGAACGCCGGTAACCCGTTTTGAAAGCAGAGATAACGCGATGGTGGTGAGTAAACACATTGGGGCTATCCGGAGGATGAAGCAAACCGGCGAGGGTGTAGGAATTTCAACTCGGTGGCGGAATTAAAGACCAGATCTCGATGTGATATGACATTGATCGGTAAACAAAAGAAAGGGGTTGAATAGTGGGTGTGGTATTGGACTAAGTAAAACAGCGCGGAATGAAGTCAAGTTTCAGGAGAGTCGTAACGTCGTTCAGATCTATTCTTATCGTTTGCCCACGTCAATGGCGCGCTTCGCAAATCGCAGAAGAGAATCGAAAGTTATGCTAATGCGGATCGTACCAGACTGATCACATTACGACGCAGCAACCGCAACCAGACTTCTTCGGCTTTTCTTGAGGCTGCTCTACCTGCGTTGGTACTCTGGGACTCTGCACGGTTTGTATTTGGGGTTGTTGAGGTGGTCGTGGACTGGCAAGAGGGCTCATGGTCGGTGTATCTTGAATCCTGGGCATCGTCGAATAGGAGCTCGTGCCGGGGCGACTTCCCGTATTTGGACTCTTAGCGTCAGCGCGCAACGGCCACTCGTCTTGTCTTTCCTCGGCATCCTTTGGCTTTTCCAACTCAGGCGGTTTTAAGAAACCCTCATCGTTGAGAGGGCGGAATTCCCTGTCGTAGATATTCCCGAACTTGCCTTCTTGTTCCCACTTCTCTTGTTGTAACCTCTTCGCAACGGTCGGTAGTAGTTGTTGATCCGGCGGCAGGCGTGGATCAGGCTTGTAAGCCGATATCATCCACGGCGGTTCCCCCTCCGGAGCAGACTTAGACACGGGCGATAGCTCACCAGACCGAGTGGTTGGTCGTGTCGTGGAATTGCTGCGAGGAGCTGGTCCTGATCGTGTCTTGGGTCGGCCCTGTGTAGTCTTTGCCGGCGCAGATGTTTTCCTAGCTCCAGCGGCTCCGGCTGTTGTCCCTTTTTTGGGCGACCCTTCCGTAACAGAGCGTTTTGCAGGCTGAATTTTCGGGACTTCGAGGGGATTAGAGCTACCACTGCGAGATCGAGGCTTTGGCAATGAAATCGAAGGATCTTCGTCAAGTACAGCGTAGCTAGGCTGTCGTCGGACAGGCGCATCTCGATCGAGGAAATCGACGGGGATTGGTGCCGGACTAAGCTTCGCTACGGGGATACGCGATTTGCCCGTGCCATTTGGTATAAAATATTCACCAGGATCTTCTGCTATCTCCTCAGGGAGACGCAAATCCCAATCTGGGACCTCAATTTCAAGGGTCTTGTCAAGACTCAATTCCGAGTTTTTTCGTGATCTCGCAGCTGGCTGCTCTGAAGCATCGGTACCCCGTCGGTTTCCATTCGTCTTGTCTTGACTACGATCTCGTCCCGGTCTGCTTCGAGCTCTTGGCTTAGGCAAGAAGATACCGGCAGCCTGAAGCTCCTGATTCTCTATCCTAGCTAGCTTGTCCCTGTGGATCCATTTCGATCGTTCATCTTCGAGTTCAGAAGGCGTAATTTCGGCATTCGGACGTTTGAGATCGGATGTCGAGTTCGACTGACTCGTCCGTTGGTCTATCATTGCCATCAGCAAAATTCTTCAAGTATTACATTTTACCATATAGTAAAGATTACTCTCTTCATAGATGGAGTCAGGTCTTGGAGGAGTTCGAACCTTTATTAGGAAAATAGTTATTGGACGCATATGGGTCGTAGTCAGAGTCTCCATTCTGGAGCGGAGAGATCCCCTTTACGGAGCCATTGGTCTCGTGCCGACTTGTAGGTAACTTGTGCGGCATAGAGTTCTATACGATAGCAATACACGTTAGTTCAAATTTTATTACAAGTGACAAAGCGCGACAGGAATGACGGCGAGGAGTTAAGACGAGTGAAGATGGTGGAAACGTGGAGGAAAAGACAACTTACGTCGTGATGGTTAGCGGATGCTTGCTTCCAACCAGGGTGGTCTGCATGCGAGCTGCTAGGAGGAGTGAGCGTTGTGGTACCCAAGACTGCTGACATGGCTGCCATCTCGAAAAGGGTCGGTCAGTGACAGCCACGGGTAACAGCGTCTTGGTGGAACTCGAGACGCTATCGATCAGCTCTACACCTGGTGTCACAATGTGTGACTAGGATAGACAAGAACCGAGTGTCGACCAACGCGCTCCTTTGAAAAGAAGATTACGCGATTGTAAAGGGTGACGAAGACAAAAAGAAAAAGAGATTGAGAGTTATGATCGCGATAGTGACGGCAATGGCAGAGGCGAGAGTGGTATAGTCTTAGTGAGAGTGACGCGATGAAGTAGCCGTCGCCAGCGGCTCTCTCAATGTCATCCAGCTAGAAATCGCCGTATAGGTGAAAGAGTGACGAGAGGATGTCGAGTACGAAAAACGGGGATTGATCTAAGTTAGCTCCCACAGGTGATTCGCTCGTATCTTGGTAAGCTTTCCGGTAGTCGTAGTCGTAGTACCTAGTTCGTAGTCGTGGTCGTAGTCGTGGTTGTAGGTAGTTTGCAGATGTCATCCACGACGGACCGGTTTGATGCCAGACAGGCCAAATCCACAAAACTTTCTTTATCTCTTGTCCTGCTGAGCTGCCAGGTGGACTCCCTAGACTGGGTGGAAGTAGATCCGTCGCAAGTTGTCCCGACTCTTTAACCTCAACCTCGACCTCAACACGTAAGTCTGGGTCCTGACCGGCACTTGACTGCACTTTCACGCGACCTGCTGTCGATCCAATAGGGCAATTGCTTTCATGGGGGATGCAGGCTCCTGAAGGAGGCAGGGAGACAGGTGGACAGGCGGGAAGAGGTGCGTGGAAAGGCCAATTGGAGTCGAGGCGAAAGTTGGTTACGGGTTAAGGAGCGTCGTGGCGCGGCGGAAGCAAATATTGTGGTTCAGGGCTGGGGGGGTTAGGTAGGTAGTTTCTGTAGTGCGTGCAGTGAGCAACGTGCAGTATCAGTGCAGTACCAATGCAGTGCAAGTGCAGCGTCGGGGGTCGGTGGTCTGGGGGTGACTAGGGGACTAGGGGGGGGACTATGAGATGCATGCGGAAAGGGGATTGGTTCACTATCAATTTTGTGAGATTTAATATGCCCTATTAGGTTAAAAACCTTGAACTTGATCCACTACGAATGGCCTAGGAAAGATCCGAGAGGACCTTCGTAGGCCTAGGAGAAAAAAATTAAAATAAAAAATCACCTTCGCACGCATAAAGTTTCATTTAGGTATATATCGGGGCATAAGGGAGAGATGAGTTTGCATTATTGCATGTGACAATCTGCATCCGGCCATCGCCGTCTATTAACATGATTTTGGCCTGTGAGTATACATGATCATATGAGCGTATAAGCACATGAGCACATGCATTTCGTAAAGATATAAGAACATGCATGCAGCAGGAGAAAATATTATGCCTTGCAAGTACATGTATACCTCATCTTTTATTTAAAACCTTCCCTGTACGTTTGAATACGAATCAATCTATCCGTCATCTCGATAATCAGATATATGCACGAAATACAAAGTAAAAGAAAAGAGAAAAGGAAAAGAAAAAAAAAGGGAACATTGAGCTTAGACTGCCCCTGAATTTAATATATGCACTGTGGGATGCAACATTACCAACCGGGGCCAAGCCTGGGTTGGACAGGGTCCGGTAGAATCCTAGCCGTCCCATTGGGTGCTAAGGGTGCCGTGCTACTACCTAGGTACCAGCGCGGGGTTGATAGCCGATAGCTTGATAGTAATTGGCACTGTCTTATGCTACATTTTCACCCCCTATTTGCACAGTTGGTGTCTTTTCTTCTTGACTGTATTCTAGAATCCAGCCCATGGCTATCCATGCAACTTGACCCTGAATTTCCTGATACTAGATTTTTCCAATGCGGGACCGAGCTCTGCTTTGTATTTTATTTTGTATTTTATGAGGGTATCCATCTCGTCCAACACGAGGCAATGTCATGCATCTTTTATCGTCAGCAACCTCCAATACAGCATCCCTTACCTACCTGGGTACCTCATATACATATATACATAATAAGCATACATCTATCATGTCGCGAGGTTCATTCTGATTGCAAAAGTCCGAAGGAGGCATCCGATACTCTTAGAGACACGTCAGGAATGCTTCGTTTGCTCGACTGTTTGTTCATGGTGTAATCTAGTACCTCGGTCAGAGATTACACATTACTTCACAGAGCTTCCCTACCGTTGTAGATATCCTACTACATCACCGGCTACTATGGTCTGAACAATGTATGTAGATGTTCTTGCTCCAGGGATGCCTACGTAGGCAACAACATACGACGACAGAGTTCGGCAAACTCTTAGCAAATACGGGACAAACGACGAGATAGGCGGCCTAAAGAGTACAACCCTCGAATCTTGTGCTATCACTATTGCAGGCATGGCGCAATCAGCGGTGTCTCCCTCGATGATCCCGCAGCGGACTCGCCGAACGCGTTTCGTATGTATATCGGACACGCACAATTGCACAGTGAAGCTCCCAAAGGGCGATGTGCTCATCCATTGCGGAGACCTGACAAACGAAGGGAGTTTCAGCGAGCTTTCCAAACAAGTGGCATGGCTCGAGAAAGCCGATTTCGAATGCAAGCTTGTTATTGCCGGGAACCATGACCTCACTCTCGATACCGATTCCTACGAGCAGTACGGGAACTACTTCCATAACAACACGCCCCAGAATCCCACTGACTGTCAGAAACTCCTCACTGAATCCGAATCTCTCACTTACCTTCAGCACGAGAGTCGCACAATCAAGCTCACCTCGCCGTCCGGTCCAGGGACGACTTTCGACGTGTTCGGCTCGCCCTATGTACCCGCGTGTGGAAATTGGGCTTTCCAATATGACCACACAGACGCAGCGGCGGAGAAGATCTGGCAGGATATTCCGCTCAGTACAGACATACTCGTCACCCATACCCCAGCACACACGCACAGAGACGAAAACCGCTACAGAGTAGCAGCAGGGTGTGAAATCTTGCGGCAGGCGATGTGGAGGGTACGACCACGTATCGCGCTTTGCGGGCACGTTCATGATGCGAGAGGCGTAGAGCGCGTGCGTTGGGACCTATCCAACAAATTCGTGCGGTACAAGGAGCTGGCAAGCACCTATCAGTGGGAGGATCCAGGTACGGGGAATGAAAAGAACAGCCTAGTCGATCTTACGGCTAAGGGTGACAAACCCTTAGACAACGATGGAAGCAAGGTATCGCCGCCAACTGTAGAAACGTACATGACCGATGATTCTGGAATGGCGAAGGCTACAACGAACACGACTGCGGAAGCAGCACAGCCGGGCATCGGCACCCGGGGTCTTAGTGGGAACCCGGCGTCAGCGCGGAGCGACGGGGTCGCACTGGCAGGGCGGCTCGGGCGCAAAGAGACGTGCGTCGTTAATTGTGCCCTACAGGCTTCTAGCTATCCGCATTCAGGACCCCGGAGGCTACACAAACCGATCGTGATTGACATTGAGTTGCCTGTCTGGGGGTGATGATTCCTGGGGATTTGGCCACTCCGGGCCTTCCGGGCGCGGTTACGTGCATTGAGGCTATGCTCTATGACACATCTTACGACCACCTAGGTCATGGGCTATAGGACATCGGGCATTGGAATCTCAGTTCGTATGAGCAATCCCAATGAATTGTCCCAAGAAAGTTATTCGGATTCCACAAAGTTGTGACGGATTCTATGCCTCGGATATGAGTGACCGTATTGGTCGCAACTTGCGTAGCCGCGTCTGCCTGCGTTTAAGTAGGGCTGCGGTTTTTCCCCCTCTCTCGCCTATAGCAATTCACTCAAGCGAATGGACATGCGAGTATTTAAAATAGGTATACGACACCATCCTACGTGAGAACAAGGCGTTTAGGATTGTGGCAATCACGATCCCGACACTCCGGGTTGTGTTTACGATCATATCAGACAGGGGCCTCCTAATTTCATTCCTCAATGAGAGAGCGTCGATGTTGTCATGTCTCATTCTAAAAGTTGTATAGCATACGTATAATGTCTAAGATTTGCTGTGTGCCATGCGCGCGAAAGGAACGCCACCATGCCGGTAGTAGTCGGAACGCCTAAAGTCACGGAGTAAGTGCCTAAAGCCACGGAGTCTTTTACCTACTAGGCCCGATACGGCTTATCTAATTAGGTAATCGAGTCCCAGTACAACTTTTTCACAGAAATAAGTATCCTTTTTTCTAATATACTTAATCCTATATGAAAATATCGCCAGCGCTTATATAATTTTTTTATATAAATATATATTATATCCCAGCTTAAAGCTATAAAACAATATATAGCTTAACTTGGTATATGCTTTATTGAGAAAGTTATTCTTAAGTAAAAATAGTATCAAAGTGGGCACGTGATACCCTCCAAAGCTACCAACTTACATACTCATCTTTAACAGCCACATCTCTTAAGAAATAAGCACCTGGATATAATGCAACCAGTATAGATTAAATTCTATGATTAAAAACTTTTTAATGATAATTTTCTTAAGATTCTACGTTTGGCTTTCGTGAAGTTATTCGTGTATTACTTTTTGAAGGTTGGTAATTGGCAATTTACAAAAATACTTGCGATTTGTATTGAAGATTGATTACCTAATTAGATAAGCCGTATCGGGCCTAGTAGGTAAAAGACTCCGTGGCTTTAGGCACTTACTCCGTGACTTTAGGCGTTCCGGTAGTAGTGAGTATGTCTTGGATCTACGATCGTGGACGTCTAAATCAAACCGTACGTCTCATAACTCGTAGGCCTTAGACAATTGGGCTTGGGCACCTTCGACTTAACTCAGCCCAAAGCATAAGGCAAATACGAAGACAAAAGCCGATGGATGCCGAGGCTTTGTTCAGCGTAGTTGTCGGTTATCGAGGAGGTCGAGCGATATTCAAAGAGCAAATTCTCCAAGGCAAATTCCATCTTCCTATCACTTTGGCCTATCTGGTTTATACGCCTTGTCTGGCGAAGAAAAGGGGGGAAAAAGGGGGGGGGGGGGGGGGGGGAAGGGGTGAATAGCGGAGGAATAGACACCGCCCTCACGTAGCTGAGCCTTGTGCCGAAGCTGAGGTCAGACATAACCCCCTAACATGCACGTTGTTCGCATCCATTCGAGATCCTCTCAAGATCGCCCCCCATTCGGAATAACAGACTAGTAGTAACCCTGGGCATACATATGCAACGCTCGGGTTTTCTAGTCGCACTTATACTCCAAATACGCGATTAACTTATCGGTGCACTTGTTGACCGGCGGGTATTCACCTGGCTACAACTACCTGTCAGAGTAGGTAGCACGATTCCTTGGTTCGGTAAGGTGACCAGTAGGCAGGTAGGGAGGAGATCGTGGGAATTCCGCATCTTTCTATCGCACGTCCGATAGCCGGTATGTAAGTAAGTAGGCTGTGACCTCCAATGAAACGTCCAAGTTCAGGGTCACACTGGATCTGCAGGTGAATTGGGGTGATCCAATCGCTAAGCAGATGGCAGCAGGGCTATAAGTCCGCTTCTCCTTCATTCTGCCTACTACGTACATACTGCTAGAGCCCATGCTCCTTATTATGCAGTAGTCGGCTGCGAGCTATGGATGTGTATGTATGTACATAGTATCTTGCGTAGGCATGAAGGACCCCTGACCGGGGCCGGTTTGACGAGGCCCGGCTATGAGGGATAAGACTTCGAATGCGGGGTGGATCGTGGAAAAGGAGACGGGCTGAGAGACAGCTAAAGCTGATGGGTTTCAACGTTCGAAGGTATGGACTATGTATATACTGAATAATAGATAATGGATGAGTACATACCTACTTGAACACTCGGGGTGGTCTTCTCGGTAAAGAAGTTTTTGTTTTTTTTGTTGCCTTCCATTGCACATTACACGAGGAGGTATTGCGTGACTAGATAGGTTGGAGGTTTCTCTTAAGAGGGCTTTTTGGTAGGATAGGGCGCTTCGTTGCGTGATATCACAGCCAATGATAATTCAGTCTTCTCGTGCATATGAATTTCTGCCTATCACGATGTTGGTGGTGGGGGTGCTGGCATCTGCAGCTATCCCAATACCTCCGATTCCATGCGTGGTGGCAGATGCTATCCACGCAGTCTGGCAGTCTAGTCTGTCTAGTCTCATGGTATTTTACTTACAGATGCAATACCTTTTCCCCCTTGTTTTCCGCTTGACTGGCGGGTCTCTGTCCAACGGGAATGATTGGACTGAGCTGGGAGGTCTGAATGGCTGCAGGGCGACGCATCTGACTACCTAGAGATGGATACACGGATACTTTACTCCCCCTAAGAGATGGGATGAAGGAAGCGAGTGGGCATAGCTGCATACCTAAGGTCGGGAGCTAGAATCCTGAAGCTGCCTCAGCCTATAGTGATAGGGTGTAGGAGTGCTCGTCCCCCTCACCGACCATGCGTCGATGGATGACCCTGCATCATGTTACAGTCTGGACGGGAAATCGACAGGCACAACCTCCCGAAGAGCTGGTCTCAAACTTGCTAACATGTCCATAACTGTCGAGAACTCTTCTGGGATCGTCCAAGTTAACAATGCGGGCGGTGCCGTAAGATGACGAGCTCGACCGAGGAGTTTCCGTAATAGTTTCTTACCTTTGCAATTAGCTTGAGGAACCAAGCCCGTCGTACACGTGGAGGAGTCGGCCTTTTCCTCATTGAGGTAATGAGAAGACAAGCTTATCTATAGCTCATTCGTGCATAACTGGCATATGGCTTGACGATCTGACGATGAACTCATCATCAACCCCGCCCCCGCCTCTCATACGTAGGTACATAGTCGATAAAAAAGGGGGGGAAGATCATGGAGACGGGCAAGGATCATCACGTACATCATCCCGAGACGAGACAAATCGGAAAGATTTACCAGCTAAAGCAGGACGAAGTTACAACAATTCCGCATGCGGGAGCTTCTTCTCGAGAGCTAAAGAAATTGGGAAGAGCTCTGTGTTTCTGCTGCTGAGCTTACCTACCCAAGCCCTTTAAAAGCTGAGGGCGACGATCAGAGAAAGGCCCCGGCCTGGAGAGCGGGCGACTCTATTCGTCCAAGTGATGCCTGTCGATCATCCTGTGCTCACACACACGTTGACCGCCGATACTGGCTCGGCGTACTTCCCGGTGGAGTGCCCAGACGAAACCGGTCTCGCCAGTGAAGGAGATTTTGGCCAGAGTTAGCCATTTTGGCCATATACTGCATCTTGGATCATCTTGGATCCCGAGGGAAGTGATGAGAACGGAAAAGCAGCCGCCAGGTCCACAAACGTCTGGACTACCTACCTAAGGTAAGTAGGAGAGCTAGAGAGGTCTCTATCGATAGCTTGAAATGGGTAACGGTCTTCATGTTCGATCCACCTTATCCAATTGAATGAACCATTTCAAGGTCCTATCCAAAGCGTGAGCTTGTCCCATAGCACCGACTTATATCCACTTACTGGCAGATGATTGGTCTGGAGTGAAGTTCTAGTTCAGATCACCCCCTGGCTTACCTGTCCTCCCTTACTTGACCCCTCCTCTTCTAAACCAATCCTTCCCGTCGTGACCTCTGGGTCACTTTTCCATCTCACCACACCCATATCTAATCCGTGGCCAGATGCTGAGGCCTCGTGCGACTTTCTTCCATGCATGCCAACCAAGGAGATAGCTGTACATAGTAGGCCGCCGAAAAGATCGTGATCACGTCTCCTTCCCTAGTAGCCGCACACCATCTTCTCTGCCATGCCCATGCGGCACTTCAAAGTGTACCTGCTTCTCTGTTAGGAGTCGATTGGTTCCCAATTCGTCGTGAGGGGGCCACACAAGCGGCCAGCCTCTTCTTCTTTCTTCAGATGCGAGTGTGACAAGCAACTCTCGCAGCAGGTCCGTGACAGCTGAATGCAACCAAGGAGTATTGGCATGGCACTGTGGTCCGGATTGACTGGTCGAGTGGCCGCGGGGCTCGTTAGAACTGCTGTACCTATCACCGGCTTAGACTGGAGGAAGACAGACCCAGTCGCCCCAATAGGTGTGACCTACTAATGAAGACTTCCAAGTTGGGGAATATGTGAATGGCATATGTACTTGGCTGCGTATCACCTGGCTGCGGGCTAAGCACGAAAGGGGAAAGGCATCATATCCATTATGGCCCATACGACAACGGCCAAGTTGCTGTTCTTCCTGACTGTCACTTTTCGGGTCTTCTGAGATCGCGAGGGACGTCACGGTTCCGGCATGTTGGATGACGAAGCGGTAGCCCCTTTTCCCGGCAAGACTAGGTACGCTATAAAGATCAGATGAGCGAACTTCAGTGTCGTGGCTCAGTCCACAACCAGCCTGAGCCCGCAAGAGCTGGTATCCAACGGGATGAACTGGTGCAAGGCGAACATATACCAGAGCTACCGATCCAATGGCACAATTGCCCCATCCATAGAGCCATTCGCGCAGCCGGACTAAGACCGATCAAGGCTCCGGTCCTTTGGTAGACAAAGGAGTAGTGTAGGACTGTGACAAGCACTGTGCGAGTAGATAGAGCGGCGGACGCTGATTGACGGCAACTGTTAGCTGAGTGGCACAGTTTGGTCTACAGTGGAACTCCGGGGGCTGCTCTGATGCTAAGGAGATCCACGTTCAGGGTGTTGTGACGACGACCTATACCAATTTACCAATGAAGAGGTAAAGTAAATAATCCATAACCGTATACGCTTCCCCGAGCTCGCCTAGTAGTCTGGGAGTAATGGCAAGCTTCCAATTGATCTTTGACGGGGACGGACCTCTTACATATGGCGCCGAAGAGGTCATCAGCACCGCTACGCCTCCTGCCATTCGGTACATGCCAACATCGTCTGTCTATCACGGTCCGCTTTCTCATGCTAATTGGCTTCCGGGAGCTTTGACTATTTTTCAACTGATATTCGGGATTAGACCATCTATATCCTACTCCACTGACTTCGCAGTCGATCATCTAATCTCGTCTTTCTACGACGATGTTATTACGACTTGGAACAACAGAAAGAGGCCGTTCAAGGGCATGGACGCGTTGGCAGGCTATGGGCAATGGGTATAACAACCCTCACCGCTGGTTTCAAGACCGGGTGATACCAAGACTTCCCCCATATAGACTTGCATGCAACTTAGATAGGTCTTGATACATGCATCTGAGTAGACTTACGACTTGCGCTCCACAGCCTCCCGTGGTTCTTACAATAGTTCTTAACAAACCTCCGACCGACTTTCGGTATCGTACTCAAGTCTAACACTTTCAATATATCACCAGTCTTTACTTCAAACATCATCCCGCGTGTCGGGGTTTTTCGATCCAATTTTTTTCCGATTTTTTACCATCACCAATTTTTTTTCTCGCCACCACCGAGAAAACTCATATTTCTCACTTACACGCTTATACGACTTTGAACACTTACACGAGGGTCTAGCCCCCCGAGCTATTGGTTCACGAGCAGCCAAGCCGGCGGTCAGCAAACACAGCTTAAGCTACACACTAGCAGAATAGAAATCAACATCTGCCACCCATTCTGACATTCTAAGCTGTTTAACAAACGGGGCCAGTTGAAGCTTCAATTCCGGGCTCGCACTTGGTAACTCAAGGCTGCTTCAGTTACTTACAATTGTCCAACCGATTGACTCTACTGACTCTACTGACTCTCGAGTCCATTGCTATCTATCGTCTTTCTCGAATGCGCAACTTTTAATAACTCACTTCTTGACGTATACTTCCGTCATCTATTTTCGCATTGGCAGGCCACAGTCACATCGACAACTCGTGTCGTGTCGTTGATTCTCTTGACTCTCTTGATACTTCTTTCATCGAGCCGTCACTTAAGCAACACGCGCGCACTTTGCTTATACACATCATCTTCAATTCTCTCGTACTATTCGACCTCACTATAATTTAATAGTACACGTCGACTTACATCGCGTTGTTACCAGTCCCCCCCTCCCCCAACAAGACTTGGCCTCGACCACGACCAACGACCACGACCATTCGCTGCACCGCCCAAACTGACCAACCTGACCTGTCCTTTCGTCTATCGTCATACCCTTCTATTCTATTCCCATTCGCCCTGTACGGACGCTGGACATCCCGTGCAATATTACACACCCATCTTACGTTACGGATTACCTTATACTGCGGCACATCCTACACATCCTTCATCTATCTAAGTAATACCTTGATTTAGTTACCCAGGTATTACGCATCGAGGACCAGTACCTAGGTATTACCTAAGACTTCGACTCGACTTGCATAATTCGGCACCATCAACTATTGAACCCCCCCGCGACTTTTGTGTTAGGCGTCTCCGACGCGGTTCGATCCGGTTCCTGTTCCTGGATCTTCCCCCCCTGGTGGAATTCGCAAGACGTTCGGCGAGAACGAGCGAGACAGCCGGGAAAAGATAGGACCTGAGAAAAGATACAACCAACAATTCCAACGGTGAACCTGCTGATTGGATTCCAAAGCGGTTACCCTTGGTGCACTCCTTTTTTTCCCTTCTCTCTCGCTCGAGTTGGACAGTTGGACCATTTTCCTCTTTTGCCGCTATTCCGATCCATTATTATTTTTCATCTCCATCTCCATCTCCATCTCCATCTCCAGTTCTATCTCGGTACAATAGGACCTACTAAGGCATTGTATTGTACTTGCTTGCTGCGACGCGGGTACTTCGGCTTACTACTGGTTGGCCGCGCTGGAGAAAGTCCCTCGCTCTCCGCCGTATAGTACCTAAGGGTTGCAGCGCAGTAGCGGGTGCAGCGCAGTTGCAGAGAGAGACCAAGCGCAGACCAAGTGCAGCTCAGTATTGGTGCAAGTTTACTGGTTGCAGGGGAGAAAGCTGGCCTATCCCGTTGCCGTTAAAAAGGTGCCCGTAAACCCAGTACAGCCCGTACTAACCGTTCTGCGTCGGGCCCTAAAAGAAACCAAGGCCCCACTCGCCTGTAGCGGACTAGCAGAACCAGCAGACCCCCTCAGGACCCCCCTTCAGACCCCCAAAGGTCGACCCCTAGATCCCCCCAGGCCCCTAGGCCAGGCGCGCCAACGGGACAAGAAGGGCGAGAAAGGACGCTAAAGAGGAACCGACCGCCCGCCCGCAGGCTTCAAGGTTGTCAGAAAGGGCCAAGGCTACAGGTACAATACAACAACACTGGGACCGGGACACTTAGGTACCGTACTACTACAGTTTTGGCTTGAAGATTCCAACCTTTTGCAGTCATCTTTGCAGTTTTTGAAGGTTCAAGTTACAATACGCAAGGTACAAAGGTACAGGTACAGGTACTTAGGTACATATACCTATAGGAGAAAAAAAAGGGGACGATCCCTTTCCCGAAATCCTCAGGCGAATCCCAAAGAATCCGCCATCGCCCGTCGCATCGCCAATCCCCTCCCACTTCTCCTCTGCCTCTGCCTTTCGATCGCAACCCTAGAAAGGTGGCTAAGGTCAGAGTGGCCAGGAGCCAGCAAGAAGAAGTGGCTACTTTTGAACATACATACCCTATACCTATACCTATACCTACATCACATACACTTACGACTATAGTACTACTGTAGCATCTTCCATCCTCCCTTGTGATCTACCCGTCTATTCTAAAAGAAGCCAACCCGTCAAGCCTCAAAACGGCTCCGTCACTCTCTTTTTCCCATCTCTTCCCGCATCCTCGTCTATCCACCCCCAAATTCTCAAAACATCACCCTTCATCACCTTTCCCCCCAATTTCCCTTTTGCCCATTCCATCCCATCCCGATTCCGTGACCTCATCAAACCACGTTCAAACCAACTCAATCTTCCGATCGATCACTGTTCCGTCTTATCAGACTTTTGCTCGGGTTTCGTCTCTCCCCCCCCCCCTTAATAATCGTCGGATTCGACTTATAAGCAAGCTCTTTGCATATGGGAGCAGTTCAACCGATCTCCCTTCCAAAGGCCAGTACTTAGCTGTATTTGGCTTCATTTTCTCTTCCAGGTTAGGCTTGTACCTGCGCAACGCATACGACGGCCGAGTGTATTACTTCTACTATTTTTATTATTATTATTTACTCGACTACATATTTGCATTGACTATTATCCTGTCGTACCGCGCATATCCTCAAACGACAATCGATCCACCTTGACCGCAGTCTTGTCTCCATGCAATAGTCTCCACTTCCTCTTCGTCACCGTCTTTTCTGGTCGTCCCAGCGACTACCGCCAAACAATAAACCGAACATCATTCTTCTAGGACGCTTGCGACACGCTTTCTTCCTACATTCTTCATCTACAAAATTGTAATCTCACCAACATCATGTCAACCCTTCCTCCCGACCCCTACAAGACCCTTGGCGTATCAAAGGATGCTCAACTAGGGGAAATCCGACAAGCACACCGGAAGCTGGTGCTTCGATGCCACCCCGACAAGGTCCAGGATCCCAAGCTGAAGGAGGATAAGCAGAGGGAGTTTCAGCAAGTTCAGCAAGCTTACGAGCTACTAAGTAACGACACCGAGAGGGCCAGATACGATGACAAAGTCAGGCTCGAAGAGCTCAGACGGGACAGAGGGATGACATCGACGTCCGCGTCCTCACCTCGCACTTCGAAGCGGTCTGAAAGCAAATATTATGATGTCCGGGAGGCCGAGCCGCGACCCTCGACATTTGCGTCATCGCCCGGTTCTCACAATGTTTACGGCCACACGCCTCCGTCGCGTTCTTGGGACGAGGACATATATGTCACTAAGAGAGAGTACGAAAAGCCGCCCCGGCACGCGAGGAAGACGCAGAGTTACGAGTATGAGAAGCCGAAGCCATCCAGGAAGGATGAAGAGCGCCTGAAACGAAAAGAAGAAGAGGAGTGGGCCCGCGAAAAGGAGAAGGCGAGAGCACGAGAAAAGGAAATCAAGGAAGCAGAGCGACATCGCGACATGCAGCGCGAGAGGGACGCGATGGTGAGGGACAGGGAGAGAGAGAAAGATAGAGACAGGGGAGACAGGGAGAAGGAACTGACTAAGAAAGACAAAGACCGACGCAAAGACGAACGGAAAGAGGACAAGAAGAAGTCCGAGAAGGAGCGTCGCAAGGAGTCCGATGACAAGCACCGCCGCCACAACAAGTCTCCTTATGTAGAAGAGCCGGAAGAGATCATCTTCGCGACGTCTTCGTCTTCGAAGCCGGAGAAGAAGCCGAGTAGCAGCCGAAAGTATGAAGAGGCAGTCCCGCCGCCGCCGCCTCGGGACGCCAGTCATCCACCAGAACTGGTATCGGACCGCGAGAGGAAGTACTCTAATAATCTGGAGTCTGCAATTCGGTATTTGAGCAGATCCGGCGGAAAAGCCCCGCCTATCAGTCGGGCGCAGACGTTCCATACTGAGCACGCTTTCCGACATATAACCCCTATTGCTGTACCGACACCGCCGCCGGCCGCTGGGGCCATGTTTGCGCCTCCGCCCGTATCCGACCCCAGAGATGCCCCATTAGAGGACGATGTAGCAAAGAGGTCGTCGACGAGGGCAAGGCGGATGTCGCACGATACACCGCGGTCTTCGAAGGAGAAGCCGTCTCATAAAAAATCAAGTTCCTCTCGAGATCCGCTCATTGTCGAGGCTTCATCACCCACCCCCGCCGCTCGAATTGTACCCTCCTTCCAAAAGTCCAGCACGATGCCCATCCCTATACATCGCTCTACCACCGAAGACTACTCCTCCCGCCCACCTGTGGCCCCTGGTCTAGAGCGTGCGGCAACTTGGATGGCGGAATCTGGTCGCGGCCGGGAACGCAGCCACTCGCGTCACAACCGCGGGTACATAGACGAATCCTCGGAAGATGATAGGGATCGTCGGCATCATCGCAGTCGCCGAACGCAATCTCCCGAAGTCATGGCGATGCCGCACACGCATACTACGAAGCGGTACACGGTGGAGAGAAATACCTCAAGAGCTATCCCTGTGGAATCGTCATACTTCCCGGACGATACGCCTAGGAGCTCGAGGAAAGGGCACCCATCAGCTAACAGCTCCGCGCGTCGAGCTGACCCTCGTTATCATGACGACTATGATGAAGAGCCACGTCCATTCTTTTCGAATATCAGGTACGCGGACCAGTTCGATGCCAATGATATCAAGTTCTCCGATGTGACGCATACGCCATACCGAGAGGAGGTTTATACATAAATGTCGCCTAAGTTCCTCGAGGTTGGTCGGTAGCGGTCGATTCATTACTGCTCTGCCATGGCCATTAGCGATATCGCTTCTTGCCATAATCTCCATGTATTTTCGGGGCACTTCTCTTGCTGCAGTGTTCCCTGTGGATTGAATTCGGCGTTCCCGGTGCTTGGGTGTTTTGGATGTGGTGTTCTACTGAAGAAATTGATGAAAATACAGTAACGAATTGACGTCTTTGTGAACGGCCCTTTAGAGAGGGAGCAAGATGCGAAGAAGCCATCTTTTTTGAGGAATTTCGGGGCAGAGTGCGTGGTTTAGGCAGGCTTAGAGCTGAATGGGTTCCCTCAGCACGAAGGCATCCGTCTTGAGGCTCGAGTTACTCGAGTACGAGTACATGACGTAAAAGTCCTGCGGTCCTCGCCGAATTCGACAATCTCACCAGTCACGCCACCACCTAAAATTTCTCTGGCCTATTCACCTTTCGGCCCCCATCCGCGGGTCGTGCGTCTAGGTTGCTCCTTTAGGCTCGACGAGATTTACGAGAGATGTCCTACCGTTATTGGGTATTCGTTTTATGTTTCCAATTTCTTCTACGATGATTTCTTCACGCCAATTTTTTTTTACACATTCTATATATATACACACATAACTGCATATGAGGAGCGAGAGAACCAGGATATCAGGCTGGACAGGAGTGGGTTCTATTTTTTTTTCCTGTTTCTCTCCATTTTTTTCGGTGAAGGGGAGAGGGCATAAGTACCTAGGGGGGATTATCATGCGGGCATTTCTGCTTTATACCGCGTCCGTTCGTCCATTCATTTACGAGGCGTTTTTTTCTTCGCAGCGCAAGGCAGGGCGGAGCATTCATCACCGTGGCAGGTGGGTGGGCAGGAACTATTGAAGCTTTATCTTCTACCCTCGATCGAGGTTACAATAAATAACAGTAGGCATATCGTTACGTATGGACGAAATCAAATACATGCGGGCAAAACGTAATGTTTGCTCTTGTTAGCCAGATTCTAATTAGCTCTGTTCTTATCCAGAATATATGTGAATCCTTCTACTGCTTCATCTCCTTTTTGTGACAAGCACAAGACGGAGTGAGTGGAGTTGACGTGAATTTACGAGGGTAATAGGGGCTAGGCGGTAAGAAAACGCCTAAGCTGGACTCTTGAGACCCGGGTTGCCTTCGGATAGCCGGCTCAAAGAATGTGCAGTTTTGAGCGATTATGTGCTTATGAAAGTGAAGTTATATTAAGTACACGCGTATACCCCTGTTGCTGTATAATCTTGCGATCCGGCGGTGAAGGCAGCGATGTCGTGTCTAGGACTCGGGTGTGGCATGAGGTTGGAAGTGCACATTTCCCTCCTGAAAGTATCCGTCCCCCCTACCTTTCTTCGTCCAAACGAACGTTGAATTCGAATTATAAAGCAGATGCTAACATGAAAAGCATCTAAGCCCTACTCTGTCTCGCTCCTCAGATCAGGTGCTCCTCATCAGCACTAGCGTCTGAGGTAGGTAGTATCCGGAGGCCGTGAGACTCATACAGCTTCTATATTTCGGGGCCGGCGTCTCTAGATCTTCACATTGGTAGACGCTCATATCTACGACGACAATATACCTCCTAGATACCTACATACAGCGATATAACCTCTCCTCTCGAGTACCCCTAGTCGCTTCATATTCGACTATCTCAACTTGTTACGATCTCTAGCATCATACGAGAAGCTCCCTCTAGGATTGGGGGTAGCATGGCAACACACGACACAGGCACTTAGGTAGAATGTTCTATAGCTCAAGAAAGCTCCGGGATAAGGTTCGGTGTCTGACCAATGCGGACGGGGCTTGATGAGGCTGACCAGTTAGTTTTTTTTCCACGTGGATGTTACACCTATTACACCCTTTCCCCCGTTGTGCTCCTATTGTCCGTTCGTGATTGGCTTGTGAAATTGGGCATTGAGAAGAGCGTTGAGCTTGGGTTACGAAGCCTCTAACTTGGATGATGATGTCAGCTGTGTCAACATCCTCTGCAATTGAAGACGTACTTCAAACCATGACGCCTTTTCTCCCACGCCTATTACACTTTTCCAGCCACTCTTGGAAATTTAGGCCGATTTGAGGGATTCGTTCCACTCATACGGTGAAGTAAGGTACCTAAGCCCCAACATGGAAAGCGAGAACGATTTCAGCTGTCTGAGTGACGTAGTCCCTATTAACCCATTGATGGGCAAATTTGTCAATGTGGCAAGGAGCAGATGCTGTGTTTCCTTCGTACAGCACCCGTGGTTGGTTCTACGACGCTCCGTCCTTTGAATTGGGCAATTGGTGGTTGAACACGTGCTTTTACTATACGACTGCTCGGTAATTGGCTATCTTCAGTGCCACCAGCAACCTATGTGGTGTCTGTCTACCTATACATGTGCTGACCGCAACTTATGTATGTATGTCGAATGGCTGCGTTTCAGGGGATACCAGAGGCTTCGTGGCGCGGGTGACTGTGTTCCCTTCTACGTACTTCCTTGACGTAATAGAAAATGGGCATATAGACGATGGCCTTCCAATATAACGCGTTCAGCTCCGCCGTCGTACTGTTGTATATCGGGTTGTTATTGGGCTTCAACGGCTAATGTATAGGGTATTCCATAACCCTACGTCACTTGGACTTTGTTAATGAAACTGGTTGCAATGACAATGACATAGAGAAGCAATGACGTTTCTAAATAGAGATGGTTCGTTTGCATTGGATTATTTCTTGGGCCACTTATACTATCGCATTGTTGTTGAGTTGTGAGTGTTAAGCCTATACGCTATACTGGACCAATAAGGAGGCGTACCTAAAAGTTGTATAGACACATCAAGACCAATCGCCGTTTCAGCAGCAGACAAGTCTTCAATATGAAACTGAGTTGCCACATGTACCTTGTAGAATCAAGGAGGGTTCATATATAATCCTGCTAAATTAGCTAAGGACGTCGATCCCTCGATTAACCCCTTTAAATTGACAGTAAGATGACCACCTAACTGCCTTACATCGCCACTCCTTACAGCTTCTTTTCTCTTCAACTTCCTACGTGCCTCGCTCGTGTTGGGTCATAGCTTGTATTAACTAGCATCAAGGCCGTTTCGCTGTACACGCTCGTCGCCTGACAAGTTGTTAAACCACGGGATTACCGAGATGTAGACGTCACATCGTCCACCTAGAAGGGTATTGTATCTAATATTATCGTATCCTTTCCTTTCTTTTTGTTTTCTACGTAGCTCTTCTCTTCCTTCTCGGCATAGTATGTAGAGGAATGTGGCCGATTTCCCGGTCATTAATAGAAATAATAGGGGTTTGACTGAGTTTTCAGAAGCATCTTGTGTATTTGGCCTATCATGCTCTTTGGCCGTACGATGAAGAAGTTTTGGGGTATATCTGAGGAATATGCAATAGAAATACAAATGGTACAAGGCCGGCCCAGCGCTTTGGTATGACGACGGCGGGTTTGAGCAACGTGCCCGGATTTTACGTTTACGAGATCTTCTATAAGACGAGAGAACCACCACCTTTGTTTTGCCAACCCCGGATGCTTTTCTCTTTTTACACTTCCGACTAACTTACTGGTTATATGCTTCGGAAAGACGGATCTGCAAGTAGCCAATCTAAACTAGGACATAGAGCGAACATATCTAAAACTGTTAGTCGTGCTGGCATCTCGGGTCGATAGAAACGAGACAACTCACCAAGCTCAGCCCTAGGATCATACTGCACCAGAACAGCACATTATTCGCCGTCTTATGGGAACGTATCCACCTGGTGCGCTGTAGCATGACGATGGGCAGCTGCAGCATCTGGCAGATGAACCCGTAGCCGCGCAGCTTCTTCGTGATGCACGCCATGACGATCTCGTGGCCGATGGCCGAGATGAGGAAAGTGATGATCGTGGCCATGTTGCGGCCGATGCTCGGCTTCGACGTCGCGTACACGTGCCTCCGCAGGAACGAGTACACGGGCACGTTCCACTCGCGGCTGAACTCCATCCAGTCCGTGCTGTTCCACCAGTCGCTGTAGAAGTGGCGGTCCGCGAACCGCGTGATCTCGCCGAAGGCGCCCAGCACGTACTCGAAGATGACGAGGAAGACGAGCAGGAATATCAGCATGAAGGGGAAGAGCAGCCACGAGATGGTCTCGGCTAGGACGAGTAGCGTGTCGAGTACGGCGGATGAGTCGTCGAGGCGCACCCTCGATTCCTGCAGAACGGGCAGGATGAATTCTTCCGAGATGATGGTCAGTAGGAAGATACAACCGAAAGTCGCGACGATTTTGGCTATCAGCGATGTCCAGTTGATTGAAGTATTGCGCGGATATTCAAGCTCGTAGCACAGCGTCGGACAGAGAAGGTAGTCGATGTAATTGGACCAGGAGAGATTTCGTGGGTAGGTCACGTTGCCGATAGGACTCGTTAGCTCGCGAGCCAAGTCTTCACGCAGCTGCGAGAGCCCTTCATTCTCGCTGTCGCTGTCGATCTTCATGTCTTCGTGTACTAACTCGCCCATCGGCTTCTCGACAGAAGGATAGGTGTATGCCGGAGCTTTCGAGGCGTTGTGAGGCTCGTCGAGGGCGCGCAATCGCCTCTCCGTTTCTGACAGGTGTCCGTTGTAGAAAGCATAGGAATGCATTTTCATCAGCAGGACCATGGTGTGTAATAGTAGAAAGACTTGAGAGGTCCACGTCCAATTCAAGATAAACGGCACGGAGACCCAGAATGCAAGCCACACGACCTGGTAAATGCTCTGAATAGCCATGCCGCCCCTCTCCCACGTCAGCGCCACACTGCTACTCCTGAACGTTTTGTGAAGCGGCAAGATGATAGCGGTACTGGCCACCATCAAGAAATCGGCCACGGCTAGGTGCCAAAGCTTGACGGTAAAGAGGGTCCATATCTGCACGCGCAAGGGGTATCCGGTGTCCTTGTAATTGCGTAGCATAGTGGTGATGCCCATGACGGCTAGGCCGATCCAGAACAGGTTAAAGAAGCCATGAAAGTCGCGGTATTCGGACTGGGGGTCGAAGTGGGAGACTCGCGAGGCGTACTCGATGGTCGGGAAGAGACGTCGTCGCTGCTCGGCGCGCACTTGCTTCCGCGCACTAGACAGAGCTTTCGTTGACGCGGGAGCATTTTCGGGGACGGGCGAAGAACGACCACTACATCGTTGCCAACTGTGTTAGATTTCTTTTTCTTTTTCTGGTGAGGTTCGTCGAAGGAGACAGGTAGGGTAGCTACCTTGTTGCGCCTGACGCGGTTTCATCCGCGTGTGGTTCGAGATGTCCATTGACAGAGTTGGCGCTGTGCTCTCTGACTAATCCAGTTACTTGGGAATGTTGCGGTTTACGTGGCCGCGGTCTTAAGATATGATCGCCGCCGTCATTGGGCTGGACGTTGGTGGATGACATTTTCCGGTGGCGGCTGACGGAACACGAAACCTCGGTCCAATGATGGAAGCTCAAGGTTTCGGACTCGGAGAAATCGATAGGCGGGAAGACGGCAGGCGGGTGCGAACTCTCCAATAGTTTGTATCCAGGGGTCTAGATATATGTACGTATGTGTTTGCTGTAGTCGTAGCTGTAGTTGCAGTCTAGCGAGTCAGGATGGTCTTGGGGCGTATGGCGTATGGCGTATGGCGTACGGGGTATAATACACTTCGTCAACGAAGATGGCGAAAAACAACGTAAAACAGTGAACAAGAAGGAGAACGGGACGAATTCGTAATTATTGCCGTAAGACGATGTTGAAGTCACATTCGATCGATCTAGTGTAATATGATTCTGGTTTATAATAAAAGGGAAAAAAAAAAGAGACCGCTTGATTTGGGGCTCGAGAAGGAATGAACACGCAATCCAAACGGGAGCAACCAATCCAATATTGTTGGAGATAGTAATATCTGGAATATCTGGAATACCTCACCTAAGCCGTTCGGAATCTAGGCTACGGATTATTTCGTCAGCGGCTTTTACGTACCTAAGCAGCCCTAGGCGACGCTAAGGATTGAATGTTTAGGGGCTGGTTCTGTGGAATTTAGTGAGCTTAGAGGGCCGAAGGAGAGCTGTGCCACCTCCACAGCCGCGATGCTACAGGCCACAGTGTTACACAATTACGTCACTAAGCTGACTACCTGGTTGCTATTTGGTGCCGAACCTTAACCACCGAACCGGGTTTGTACGACGTCAGAATGCATGCGATCACCAATTCCTCCTCCCCTTTTTTTTTTTCTTCTTCCTGCTTCTACTTCGGGAACTAATACTACCGGACTTGGTTATGAAATATCACCACTTGTTCGATACCGATTCTGTCGGTGCATCATTTCAATTGCATCCCATATCGTGATTGATACTTACAATCTTCTGTGATGCCACTACTAATGCTGTATGAATGTACCTAGGTAGTATAAACCACCGTATCCAATCCATATATACGGAACATGCATCCTACGATGATACACCACCTTCACCCTCGGGTATCGGCCATTTGAATAGATGGCCCGGATGGTCGCTTAGAAGATGCGGCTGTCCGAAAAATACTTCCCGCGCCGTAACTCCTTCACGCTCACTTTCTTCTCGGAACAGTCCTCTTCGTCGTAACTCGGGAATCACAAACTCGATGATGTCCTCAAACGTGCCAGGGTTGACCACATGCGCAAGGTTGAAGCCGTCCACGTCCGCTACCTCGGCCCATCTCTCGAGCTCGTCGACGACCGTCTTGGGGCTGCCTATGATCTTTGGCCTGCAGCATAATCATTAGCATTGCCCTCCCTCCCTCCTCCATCCCAATATGGGGCTACCTAGGGGTTTGTTTGCTCACATCATTCCACCTATCGAAAGGAATTCCGCAATCCGGGCCTTCGTCCAGCTCAGGCCTTCCGTTCCGGGCACCGTGCTAGCCCAGCGGTTGATCACAGACCGGATCGCGGGCTTGTCTACGAGGACTAGATCTTCGTCGTCCGAGTAGCCTGACAGGTCGTTGCCCGTCCAGCCGCCAAACAGCGCCAGTGCGCCCTCGCGGTCCCCGTACGAGAGTAGCTCCTTGTACTTGGCCTGCGCCTTCTCGTCGGTCTCATCGACGATGACGGTGACACCGGTAAACACCTTGATGTGGCTCGGGTCCCTGCCGAACTTCTCCTTGGCTGTTGACCGAAGAGCGTCAACGGATTTGCGTACTAATTCTGGCAGCTGACCGCCCATGAACACCGCTTCCGCATGCTTGGCACCAAATTCGGTACCAGCTTTGGAAGTTCCAGCCTGGAACAAGAACGGCGTCCGTTGTGGAGATGGCTCTGCGATGTGTGGGCCGGGAACCTGGAAGTATTTGCCTTTGTGGTTGATCGCACGGACTCGACCGGCTACTGCGAATTGCCCCTTTTCGCGATCCCGGATGACCGCGTCGTCCCTCCAGCTGCTTTCCCATAGCTTGCCGCCGAATACGTAAGTAAGAGGTTCTTGCAAGCCGACCAGTATAAGGGCCGTCTTACCTTGTAAACCACATCCATGTATTCCTCAGCAATTCGGTATCGCTCGTCGTGCTCGATCTGCGTCTCCAGCCCAAAATTCCTGGCGGCGCTCTCGAGGTACGACGTCACGATATTCCACGCCACGCGCCCCTCCGCCAGGTGGTCCACCGTCGAGAACCGCCTAGCCATCGCGTACGGCGCGTCATACGTCGTGCTCGCCGTCACGCCGAAAATTAGGTTCTTCGTCGCCGACGCCATGGCGGGGACCGCGTACAGCGGGTCGTTGACGGGGAACTGCGCCCCGGAGGCTAGCACGGGGTCTACATTGGCCGGGCCCTTGTAGACGTCGTACGGGCCCAACGTGTCTGCGATGAACATGGCGTGGAAGCCGCCATCGTCTAGTAGTTGTGCGAGCTTAGTCCAGAAACTGAGCTTGTTGTAGTCGTCCGTCTGGTTCCGCGGGTGCCTCCAGAGACCCGGGGAGAGGTGTCCCGGCGTCGTCATCACGAAGGCGTTTAGCAGAAGTTGTTTCTTGGGTTTCTGCACCAAGCCTCCTGCCTCGCTAGAGGATGCCATTTTGCTTGTGTGAAATATGAGTTTTCTATAACGACAATCCCGCGATACGCGATCGTGATTCTTGCTATAGCTGTATCTGATATGGTGTATCACTTCAAAATCCCTGATAGCTTACCCGTATTAAAATAGATCATGAATTCATTCCAATCTTGAATTCTCCCTTGGCGGCGATACCCTAGGTATTTATGTTTATCTTGGGCGTCATAGATCTGAACGATCGCGTTATTGCCTGCCGGAATTAGGTATACAGATACGGAGGTTGACGTTTGATGGACCGTCATCGGCCTACCCCGATTCTTTCATCATGCTCCGCGCGGATTGCGTGATGCGAACCTCGGGACCTAGGATATAAGAGAGCGTCGCATAGCGTCAAGCAAAATGTAATATAAGGCAGTGACAAATATATCATTGGCTCATGAATTAGGAACGTCATCCATGTGTTTTAACAAGATGTAGGCAACATGCTTTATGTTGCGGGAAGAGAGTGCGGATAAAAGACGAGCATTATTCTGCCCTAAGGATTATAGCACTATATATTATTTAAGCGCCTTAGGATTCCAATGCATTGTCACGAAGCCAACCATGCGATGAGGAAACGACTATGTCGTTGCACGAAGAGCTACGAACCTAGGGGGCTACCAAGTCCCATGTATATACAGGTGGTCAGGACAAAGAGACCTATCCCTTCTTTCATACCCGTAAGCCTGTAACCCCTATCCAGGTCCCTTAGTCCCTACTATAGCCATGAGGGCTCCGTGACTCCTATCTGGTCCCCAAGGGTGACCAACAGGTCCGTACTCCGATGAGGGCTATGGTCCTGACATATATATCCAGGTGTCTAATATCTCTCAGCAGCTTTCACTTCCGTTCTAATAAATTCCGCACACATATCCTAATACCTCGACATTACGTGCTGTTCAGTAGAAATTTTATGACTGCTAATATGAGATAGTAATATTATAGTCTCGGACATGAGCTAATAGGCATATATTATTAGATAGGTGTTCCCTATAAGAGCGAAGGCAATATGAATTGTGTTGGCGGTCTTCGTAATGACTAAGACAGGGTATTTGTTGCTATGTTTATTGTAGGTGCAAATAAATTTAGGGGTACCTACCTCCTATACTATTTGCAAACTCTTAAGCCTTGTATGTATTCTACAGGCCCTGCGTGAAACGTTTGTAGTCAGGCATCACAAGGTACGAGGTGACATTGAGAATATCATGGACCAGGAACGTTTGTGAGGAGGTGAGATCGTCCGTGGCTAAGTTGATCGTGGTTACACCTCTTCCATTATTCAGATTTTGCATGCCTTGATGGCCGAAGATGGATGATGTTCCTGTCCGGATAATACCCAATGCCCCGAACCCGAAAGGCTTCTATGAGAACAATACGAGCAAATCTATAACTTGGTAAAACGCGCGCCGCGTCGTGGTCTAGTAATTGAGCGTATATTGGATATGTCTGGAACCGAAACACTTCGGGTGTGGAGGAGATTTTCCCGAACTTGCTAATAGGGGGCGTTGTAAGACATTGGACTGCGTTCCGCGACGGTGGAAGAGGAAATTCACCGCTAGAAATCTGTTATGCTCAGTACAACACCTAGTCGATACCAGAGGTAACCTAAAGTGCCTGTCAGATTTATCAATCACTGAGGCGTGGTATATTATTTCTGTCTTGTAAAGGGGTATACCTACCTACCTAGATACTGTCTTGGCCGTGTTTACATCCCTATTTGAATATAGCGAAATGAGAACCATCAACACTCCAACACGAGTCGAAATACGAACGAATATCACTACGCATTTCCATACCGATGTGGCTGCACGTACTTCGCTGTGCTTCTTCGCAGTCCGCTCTCGGTGTCCAAGAATATGTAAGCTGTATACCTGCCTTAGGTAGCTTGGTTTCCTAAACCTCCAATGGTAACATGGTGGCAAGCAAGGATACCGATTGTTATCTATATGGGATCCATTTACTCGACCCAGTTGCGGTATTACGTCTGTGATATCATCGCGGCGTCTGCAGCTCCCTAGTGTGTGGTCTATGGCGGTTGTGATCTGCGTACAGCAAACTCGAGTCACAATAGATCGGACTGCTAAGTGGCTGCAGCCGTGCGATCTTACTACATGTCGACGTTTGTGTCCTACGGGTTCAAACGGTCTCGCCCAATGTTGTATTAGCATCATGGACGGTATATCCAGGGAGATGCCTGTTCAGTTTATCTCGACTCGTTTAGAGGCGGTCCTTATTGGCGTCTTTCTGGCATCTCATTGGAGTGCTCGGAGCACCGGGCTTAGTAGTCCAGGATCTGCCTCTGAGGGCCGGCCAGTAAGAAGAGGGGGGAGAGAGATGGACAGGAGAGGGGGCCAATACGGAAAATGCATCTTGGAGCGAGACACCCTGCCAGTATATGCTTGTGTGAGACATCATTTATGTAACGCGACGTGCAGTCGGGGTTCGATTGAGTTGAGATCGTGGCGCACAACCAAGAAGTGCCTCATTGCTTGGCAAGATCATGTCCACGTGTGTTGTGATTCGTCGGCGCCAACCCCGTGTCTCGCCTAGCTGCTCTCGGAACGAAGGATTGCTGTAACCAGAGCACCGTGCCGACGTGTGCCTTGAACAGGGCAGGAGAAAATACGGTGACGAACTCTGGCGAGATGGAGAGATGGAGGCGGCACAGGATGAGAGGGATCAGTTCTCGTGATCGTCCACGGTAGCACCGTTTCGAGGCGGCTGGATGGGGGGGAGAGAGGAGGTTTATCCAAGGAGATCTTCGATATAATATGATGCGCCCACCGAGCAGCTAGAAAGCAAACTTAGCTATCATGGACCCCTATCCTTAAAATGGATGGTCTCGCACGTTGTAGAACAACGTCCTTTACCCTACAGGATCTCTCTTCATCGGATCTTGCACCATCTACCCGAGAAAGGCAGCAGGGATGCGGGTCGCGATAATAGGCGCAGGGCCTTCCGGCCTCGTGACACTGAAGTATCTTCTAGCTGCCGAGAGAAGCCTAGGGACAGAACCAGTCGAAGCTCGTCTCTTCGAAGCCGAATCAGGCGTGGGAGGAACGTTCTTGATGAGAACCTACGACGAAGCCGAGGTATCATCTACTTACCTACCTACCTACCGTTATACCATTTTCTACATCTCTAGGATCGATCTTTGAGGATTCTTTGACTTATATACTGACGCTGTCCTACTAGCTAGTATCTTCAAGGCAGCTCACTTGCTTTTCTGATTTCCGATGCGAGGATGACGAGCCGGATTTCATCAGTGCGAATCGTTACGTTCAATATCTCAACGAATATTGTACGCACTTCAACCTATGGCCACACATGAAATTTTCTTGCCCAGTGAAAAGCGTCGTGAAGCAAAAAGAGGGGACTCACGCCGTGACGTACCTATCCAGAGGGGGCCAATATACTTGGGAGTGCGATGCGGTTGCCATTTGTTCCGGTTTACACGTTGAGCCAAGCATCCCCGAAATCAAAGGAATCGAAAGAGTACCAACGGTATTCCACTCTTCCAAGCTGAAACAGAGAGATCAGTTCGGCTTTGGGAAGAATGTACTCATATTGGGCAGCGGCGAGACCGGAGCTGACGTCTCTGTACTTGCTGTCACTTCAGCAACGAAGCGAGTAGTCTTGTGCCATAGAGACGGCTTCCATCTTGCTCCAAAGAGAAACCCGCGGCCGAGGTTCAGATTTAGTCGGTACCCAAGCCCACACGACCGGCCTCAAGTGCCGATTGATGTCTCTCGAGCAAGTCTTCTCGACACAGCTTACGTACATCCGTGGCTAAGGAATAGTAGTATTCTCTGGACATACTACGACTACTATGTTCGATGGATTCTTTGGACCTCATGGGGCACCACGCACGGGACGGACCAATGGATCGGAGGGAAGCCTAAAGGGTGGTCCACTTCTGAGAGTATGTATTTTTCTTTTCCATTTGAAACTGTTGTCGGATTGAGTAGTAGGTAGTGCTAACTAGCTTGCGCAGTATTCTTCAACAAGTCGGGTTATAAGCTTAGTCCTTATCTCAACTCTACCTGGAGACCAAACGAACCCAAGGGGGTTCTACAGCGCATTCGCTCGTGGATAGTCCGGACACCAAAAATACAAGTTAGCGAGGGTCAGCAAGTAGACCTCGCTCCATGGCCGGAACGTATAGACGAGAACGGTGTTGTGATATTTAGGGATAATGGCCGACCGGAATACGCGCGTATGAGAGGCGAGACCATCAAGCCCGATGTGGTTGTCTTTTGTACGGGTTACACCTATGGGTACCCTTTCCTCGAGGCACACAAGAGTAGTCCTCGCTACTACGACGGAAAACTGGTTCGAGAGATCTGGCCTCGAGATGACCCTTCGATCGGGTTCATTGGCTTCGTCCGGCCCAATCTCGGCGCCATCCCACCCCTCGCCGAGTTTCAGGCACAGCTGTGGGTGCTTAACCTACTAGCCCCTGAGCAAGTAGCTGGCGCCCCTCTCTTACCACAGGACGAGCCACACTACCGGCTTGTGTGCAAGAAGCACGCCCGGGTTCGTTATGGCGTTGATCACGAGAGTTATGCCTATCAATTAGCTCTAGACATGGGATCAGCGCCTTCATTTACCGAAGTCCTGCAGCTCGGTCTCTCAGGGGGAGGCGTTCAAAATAGGGGCGGTTACAATGTTTGCTGGTGGAAACTGCCTCTCACATGGGCCCTCGGTGCCAACTTCAATACCAAGTTCAGGCTGCTTGGGCCGTGGAGGTGGGATGGTGCTTTCGAGATCATGGTTACCGAGCTCTGGGATACCGTAGCGAGGAGGGAGATGTTTTTCGGTAAGCTATTTCCACGCCATTCCTTATCTCACAGTCTAATCTGTTTCTAGGTCACTTCACCGTCTCTATTGTTCCGATGCTTATATTTGGCCCCATGAGTTTATTGGTGTTTCTTTATGCCTCTTTATACTATACCTTTCAAGAACTAGTTAGTGCCTTGCGACTGGCTGTGGATTACCTGCCATAGATCAATAAATGGCTGCTTCTCTGAATGGGGTATTTTCTCGTTTGAAGACGCTTCCATGGAAACTCTATCAGATTCGGAACTTGCTGGGAGAATCACCAAATGCGTGCGGCCGTATTGGCTTGTTGGGGGAGGAGGGTAGCAAACAGATGAATATCAAACTTCTGATTTGACTGTCATACCTGCTTTTTGTAGTAAAGGTGGTCTCTATGGTTTGTTCTGTAACACAAAGGGTTCTTCAAATCGTTCTCAGAGGTGCCGATATAGTCACAGAATGAATACTTCTCGAAGTATAAATTATATCGGACGTCTTACTATTGGCATATTGGGTCATGAGCTAAATTTCTAGTAACATACTGCATATCACTAAACTTCGGCTTCCGTGCCTACGAAATCGGGGTTTGAGACTTGAGGAACTTTGAAGACACCGATAACTTCGTACCTACCAGAGAGATAGCCAGTATAATTGCTGAGGAATGGGTGAGCAATCATTAGCCCCTATCTCCCCTCCCAAGCTTGTTCGAGTAGGCCCGCCAGCAGCCTATACTATGCTATCTGACTTCTACTTTGATGCTAAATCCTCGTCTGATTTTTGAGATGGAAGGTCGGCGGATAGACTCGATCGATCTGATACCGAGACGCTTACGTTAGGTAGGTACTTTAGCGCGTCATATTCTCAGGAGGTCATGTAGGTGTCGTCTACCTGTATGATGTATCGTATATTATACAATATAATGAGCGGGTTAAGCAAAGGGAATATCGACATGTTTAGAGCTCTGCGTACGTAGTACCCGTAATAGCGTCGTCGCCGCCGCTATGCCGTGAAATCAGCAAGACCGATCCGTGCTTGTACAGCGAGAGGGAGAACTAAGAGATGATCTCGCGTTCTTCGTTGCTGATGGGGCTTGAATGTTCTCCTCGGCATTATCAGGCTCGTTATCGCGTAGTCTCGATTCTCGGTAGTAATTTTTCTATTGCAGCATATATTGGTCAACAAGAATAAGCTTATTAAGCAGTCTGTAAACTGAATGAGGTGAAGACGTATTCGCGCTGTGAAAAGATGAGACTGCGGTTGGCGCTCGGGGTAGGACGTATAGGATGAAGATAGATGACTAGATGCGACCTCTAATTTGAGGAAAGAGCTACCGAGATAGAGCATGAGTCTCTTACATCGAATCTGGTAGAGATGCAAGCCAAAGAGTAAATGGAATGCGGTTGGATGGCGCGTCGGTGAGCAGTTGAACACCACACGCGCAAACAGGTCTAATTTCTAACAGGAAACTACTAGAAGCTAGTAGAAGCTGTCCCGACGAACTTGGCTAGGACGACTCAAGACGGGCATGTACGGTACTCATGATACCTACTAAAGGCGCGCTGGCGTGGAAGACGAACCAAAACGAAGAGCGAAACTCGGACATAATCAATCCCGTCGACGCCAAAGTCAGAGGTCTACCCGCCTTTAACTTTCAAAGCGGCCTCCTTCTCAGCTTGTCGAGAGGGGTCTCAATAGCTGGATATGTCGAAGCTGCGGCCCCAAACTCGCGAGTAATAGTAGCCTGCTCTAAAATGGTCTTGAGTCTGCGGGCTCCCTTGCTAAGGAGCAATTTGCCTGCGATTGCTGTACCTATGGTTCCCGAGACCAACGACATGAGCAAAAAAAGTCAGGTTCGCTGTGTTGGTCTTCCTCGGTCTACACTTGCGACACACCCAGGTTGCTCGCCACATGGGATCAATACTGGTATAACAGACCTCGTTAAGTACTAGGTAAGTAGGCATATGGGTAAAAAGGGCCCCGAGAAGTCCTACGGAAATCTCGGCACTACGATGGACTTAGCATATCCGGCCGGCACATGCACTACCGTTCCGAGATGATGGGACGCGGCCACCCGCTTTCACGACGGCCGTCACCACGTCAGTAGGGCTAAATGCTGTTGTCTTTTCGTGTGTCTGTACGCCCGCTCAAAGCGTGCACATCCTTGGCACTGGGCTCACCGCCTTGACTTTGATGTTAGTGTAACCCAACGGCTGCATCCCGGCTTGCCCTGGGTGCAGCTTTAAACTCCGAGAGCTATAGTGTGTCCATCACACCGGCCTGGTTAATGGATAGCCGCGCTGGCTTGGTCTCGGGAATCATCCACATCTGCTTCTCGCGCTGAGACCTGACGTCAAAGATCGAGTACCTAATCGCAATGCTGGCTGCTCCGACGTCAATATGCGCGAGAGGCCGCTAGAAAGAACCTGATGCACTGTTCAGGAGATACTAGGAGGTAGGTATCATTGTTTGCTCCCATAAACCAGAAAGTCAGTCGTCGCGTCGGTCATGGCATATCTGCGAGCTTATCGTAGCTAGGAACTTACCCTCCATCTCATGCAGAGATATACGGATGTGTGTGGGCTACGCCGTGTTGTTGAACTGTTTGAAAACTCTGTTGTTAAAGAGTAAGAGCCATAGGATGCGTTGCGACCACTGTCCTACAGTGCATCTAGGCTGGACTTTCGGCTAGTATCCTGGTTACAGCGGGCTAAGCATGCTAGGATTTACCGCCTACACCCTGTAAATAAGCACTAATGCACCAGCTTACCAAACAAGACAGCCCTCTTCCGCCTTACTCCATCCGTGGAACCGCCAGAATCCTCAAAATCCGGGCGCAATTTCAACCTCTAATAATACTACCATGACCCTTAGATATCTGATTAATGATATATCCGACGCCAGCGAACGAACGTTCACAGAGAGTTCCCTCGGCAGGTAATATATGAGGTGATCGGGAAAGCTGCTATGTTTCGGGTAAATGCTCCCCAGGGAGCATATGCAGGAGGTACATAGAAGGTAGGTGTTTCAGGAGTTTCTTTTTAAACGTGAAAAGGTTGCCGAATTTAATAATTACAGGCTACACCGCGTGTACAGAGGCAGCTACCTAGCTACCTGGTAGATTCGAAAAAAAGGCTATTTTCTTGCAATCTTATTAGTTTATTAACGAGACTGTATGTTTTAATCTACTGATAATACCGTATATCTACCTTTATATGTTAAAATAACATAAAATCTATCCGCTAATAATATTAACTTCTTTTTATTTTATTAATATTGTTATAATTTCATTAACTAATTATATATTTAAAATCGCCTTATATTTTTTAATATTTTCTTTTATAGTTTTATTATAATAAGGTTTATAAAAATATAAATAATATAAAAAAATTATATAAAATAAATTTTATTAAATTATATTAATTATTAATTTTTTTAAGCTATGGTAAAATAAATTAATTAATTTTATAAAAAATTTATTAAATATATATTAAAATATAATTAACTAATTAATATAAATATTAATATAATATAAAAAAATATAATAAATTTAACTTTTAATTATAACTTTTTTTTTTAAAAAATATACGTTAAAATATAGTTAGTTAATTAATATAAATTTTATATATAACGTAAAAAAATATAATAAATTTAACTTTTAGTTATAACTTTTATTTTAATAAATATAATATTATATAAACTTATAATATAATTTCTTTTTTTTTAATTAAAATTAAATAAACTTTATAAAATTTATAATATTTTAAATTATATTATTAATTATTATTTTTATAATTATTTATTTATAATGTTTAATTAACTTATATTATTAATAAAGTTTATAAAAAAATATTTAAATTATTTAAAATTATTTATTTAATTTTAATTAAATATATTTAAAAATTATTATGTTTATAAAATTTATAAAAAAGCAGTTTAATTTTTTAATTATAATATAAATAAACTTAATTAAGTTTAATTAAACGTATTTAAAAAATATATAGGTTTATAAAAAAATATTTTAATATATTTTAATTGTTATTTTTAAATATATTTAATTAAATTTAACTAAATATATTTAAAAAATATATAAATATATAAAACAAGATTTTAATATATTTAAAACATTTTTAAATAAATTTAATTAAATTTAATTAAATATATTTATAAAATAAGTAATTAAATTTTTAGTTATTTAATTAACTTATAATTTTTATATTATATTTATAAACTTCGTAGGAAAATATTAATTTTTTAATTAATTTTAAATATAATCGATTAAGTTTAATTAAATATAATTAAAAAATAAATAACTTTTATTTATTTAACTTTTAATTATTTAATTAACTTATTATTTTTTTAATTATATTTATAAGCTTTATAAAAAAACATTAAGTTTTTAATTAACTTTAAATATAATTAATTAAATTTAACTAATTATAATTAAAAAATAAATAAGTAATTATTATTTTTGTTATTTAATTAATTTAAACCTTTTTTTATTATATTTATAAGATTTATAAAAAGGTATTTAAATTTTAATTTTAATTTAAATATATTTAATTAAACTTAATTAAATACGTTTAAAAAATAAGTAACTTATAACTATTAAAGCCTTTAAAAATAATAAATATATTTAGTGAAACTTAGTTAATTATATTTAAAAAATAAATAGTTTATAATTAATTAAGCTTTTAAAAATAAAATATATTAATTTAAAAATAAATTATTTATATTAATTTAAGTTTTTAATTATAAATATCTTTTAAATATTTTATATTATATTAATAATAAGATATTAACTTATATTTATATTTATATATAATAAAAAATTGGATTTATTTTTTTATTTTTATATATTTTTTTTATTTTTTTTTATTTTCTTATTCTTTTATTTTTATTATATTTAAATCTTTTTTTTTATTTTTATTTAATTATAACTTAACTTTTAATATTTATAATAAACATTTATTTAATTTATTAAATTATATAATAAAATAAACATTTTTTAATATTAAAGCTTAATTATAAAAATTTTTTAAATTTAAAACATATAAATATTCCTTTTTATTTTTAATGTTATAATTATTTTTTATTTTAACAGTTAATATATTATTATTATAACTTTTTTATTTATTATAATTTATTTTTTTAAAAGTATATATATATTTATTAAATTTATTTAAAAACTAAATCTATTAAATAATTTTATGTTTTAAATTAATAAAAAATAATTATTTATTAATAATATTAGATTAAGGATAATAATAATAATAATAATAAAACTAATTTTAAATAAATAAAATTAACTTATTAACTTATATTTTTTAAAGCTATAAAATTATCCTTTTATTACTTAGTTTTAAATTTTTTCTTATTTTTTTTATATAAATTTTTTATAAAAATCGTTTTTAATTATTACCTTTTAAATTAAAGTTTTAATAACTATTTATTAAATAATATAAATAATTATTTTATAAAGTTATAATATTTTAAAATTTTTACTAATAATAAATGTTTTTAATTATATATATAAGTTTTTTATAATATTAATAATTTTTTTAATAAACCTTTTAATGTTTTTTTTATAAAAAACCGCTTTATATTATAATCTCCTTCCTTTTTTTTAATTAATAAAAGTTTATTATTATAAAAATAAAACTTATTTTTTAACTTTTTTTAAAATTTTAATAAATTATATTAAAAACAATTTTATTAAAAAAATAGTTTTTATAAACTAATATTATTTTTAATTATATTTATAAATAAAAAAGCTTTTACTTTTATAAATTTATTAAATAGTTTACTTTTTTTATTTATAGTTTTTAAAAAAAGTAACTTTTTATTATTATTAATATTAATTAACTTAATTATAATAAATAATAACTTAAACTTTTTATTAAAATTTATATTAATATTTATTTTATTAAAATTTAACAAAATATCCAGTTTTTTTTTAAGGTTTAAAAATATTAAATATAAAATTAAATAAAAGTTAATAACATTAAATATATTAAAATAAAAGTTAAAATAAAATATACTTATATTTAATTTTAATTATTATATTTTAATAATATTTAATTACTTTTAATAAAATCTAAAAAAAACTAATAATATATTAATATATAATTTAAATATTTAAGTAATTTTAATATACGTTTATTTTTTTAAAACTTTTTATTTTATTTATTTTTTATATAATAAAACATATTATAATAAAACGTGTTAAACACGTTTTAAAAATATTAACCTAAAAAAAAAAAAATTTTATATATACTTTTTTTTATTTATAAATTTTCTTATTTTTTATTTAAACTTTTTATTTATATTTTTTAGTTTTAATTAATATTAAATACTTTTTTTAGTTATTATTATTTTATTTATTTTTAATATATAAATATCGTTATATTTTAATATATAATTAAGTTTTTTTAAAATTTATTATTATTTAAAACCAGTTTATTATAATTATATATTATTTATTTTTTTTTTATTTTATGTAATAAATATATATAAATTTATTAAAATTTACATTAAATATAAAAAAATTTATATGTTATTTAAAATAACTTTTAATTTTTATATAAGAAATTTTTATTATATTTATTATTTATATTATATTTTAAAATAATATTAACTATTAAATAAAATTAATTTAAATATATTTTACTAGTTTAAACATTTTTAAAAATTTAAAACAAAGGAAAATAAAACAACTAAATAATAATAATTTAAGTTTTAAGATTTTTTATAATTATTTTAAATTTTAAATTAACAGTTTTTAAAATAAAACCGTTTATTATATTTTTTATATTTTTATTATAAAAAGTAACTAAATTTTATTAAATATTATAAAATTTAATTATATAATAATAAACTTTTATAAATAAATATTTATAATATTAACGTTATAAATAAATAATATAACTTTTATAATACATTTTATTAATTTAATAAATATTTTAAAAAAAAAATAAAAAAAAATAAGATTTTTATATTTTATTATAAAAATAAAAATATATAATTAATAGAAATTTATAAACTTCTTAAGTTCTTATAATTATTACTAATTAACTTTAATTTAAAAACTTAAAAGTTTTAAAAAAACATTTAACAGTTTAATTTTGTTTTTTTTTTTATATTTATTTTATATAAATTTATTAATTATAATATTAATAACTTAAATCCTAGTTATTTTTAAATTTAAAAAACCTTATATTATATAACTAGTTTTTTAAAAATAACGTAAAATAAATAATTTAAATATATTTAATTATATTTTTACGATTTATAACTAATTATTTAATATTAATTTGTTATTAATAATAATAATTTAAATTTAAATATTTTAATATAACTTTTTAAAAAAATCTATATAAATAATTTATATATTAAAAAATATATTATAACTTAAAAATAAATATAAAAAGCCACGGATAATTTAAAGAATTTAAATATAAATAGTTTTATAATTTAATTTATATTAAAACTTAATTTAAATATAATTTTTAAAAAAAATGTAAATTAATAATATAAAAACTTTTTAAAAACTAAGAATATTATTAATATTATTTTAAATGTTATAAAAAAAAACTAGTGATAAAAAAAAATTATTTTAATTAAATAAGCTGTTATAAAAAAAATATTATTTTTTTATATATTATAATAAAGCTTTACTTTTATACTGGTGATTTTTAACTTAGATAATAGCTGTGTTATTATTTATTTTAAACTATATTTAACTTAAGAAATAACTTAAAAAATATTTTAATTAATATATTTGAGATATTTTATAAAAAAGTGTGTATTTTTACGATGCGTGGTTATTTAATTATATAAAAAGCTTTATAAGCTTTTTAAAAAAAAAAAAAAAAAAGAATCTAGTTATAAGGTAATTATATAACCTTTTACAAAATATTAACAACTATATCTTATTATAATATATATTTTTATAAACTATTTAATATATATATTATTTATTTATATATTAATATAATTATATAAAAAAACTAGTTATAATTTAAATATATAATTTTATAATAAAAGTTATAAAAAAAGGAATTTATTTTTATAATAATATTTTTAATATTATTTATATAATTATAAATAAAAAATATTAGTTTTATTTATATTTAATTAATTTTTTTAGTAATATTTAATTAATATTTAAATTATTAAAATTCCACGGCCGCCTTGAAAAAAAAAGCTATGTATTTAAGCTATGGCTTTTTATAAACTCCGGGAAGTTTGGATACGTGGCTTTTTTTTCCAGGGTTTATTTCGCCGGCCATGGAATTTTTTTATAAGGTATAATAATATATAAAAATTAATTAAATTTAGGTTATTAATATTTATCCAAAGGAACAATTTATAAATTATAAAAAAAATACTTTTATATAAACTTAAATTTAAGGTTTTTATAAAGGTTATATAAATTATAAAAATTATAAAAATAATTATATATAAATAAATTAATTTATTATTACACTATTAAAAGTTTAATTAATTAAATTATAAATTTAATTTTTAAATTGTTTTATATTTAAACTAAATTAAGGTTTTATTTATATAAAACTTATATAATTTTTTTAAAAAGGTTATTAGGTTTAAGCTTAGTAAAATAATTATTAAATTATTATTATACGTTAAATATATTTTTTTATTTAAAATTTTTATTTAATTTAAATTTAAATAATTTATTAATTCTATATCACTAGGTTTTACACTAATTAATAATTAATATTATTAAAATCCTTTTAATTATATAAAACTTTTAATTTAAGTTATATTTTTTTATATATATTTTTAAATTAATAATTAAAGAATTAAAGTTAAAAATAAAAGTTTAAATAACTAATAATAAGTAATGAAATTTATTAAAATAAATACACTTAATTAAAAAGCTAAATAAATTTAACTAATTAAATAAATATAATAAAAATCTTAATTTCTTATTGTTTAATTTAAATATAATATAAGGTTAATATAATATAAAAGTATATAATAAAAGATTTACTAGGAATTTCTTATAATAATTTTTTTGAAACTTATAATAATAATATCTTTTAGATAAGATAAAATAAATTATTTTAAAATAATTAAAATATAAATAAAACAATTTATAAAAAGTTTTTTAAAATGGTTTTTATAATGTTATTTTAATTAAAAATATTAATTTAACTAATATTAATTATAATATATATTTGTTATTTTTATTTATTAATAGTAAAAAATTTATATTTTATTATTATTAAAACTTAATAATTATTATTTATTATTTAAATTAATTAACTTTTTTTATTATTTTCATTATTAATTTAAATTAATTAAAAATAAAAAATAAGCTTCTTTTAAATTAAATTATAAACAATTAATTTAATATTAATATCTATGTTTTTAATTAAAAATAAAAAGCATTTTTAAATAATATTATAAAGAAAAATTATTTTAATAAATATTATAATATAATTTAAACAATTAAATACTAAAAAAAAAACTTGTTTTATATATATTATTTAGTTTTTTTATTATTATTAAACTATAATTAATTTATAAAATTTATAAATATTAATTATATTATATAAGTTAAAATTCTAAAAACTAATATTAATTTAAATAACATTTTACAGTAAATAATATTATTTAATATAATATATAAACTTTATAATATAGCGAATTTAAAATTATTTTATATAATTAAAAACTATTATTTTAAAAACTTTTTAAAATTATTTTACTTTAAAATTACAGTTAAATTAAATAGATATTTAATATATAAATAAAAATTATATATTAAAATCTTAAGTTATTTAAAACTAATAAAATAAAATAATAATTAAATAATATTATATAACCTTTTTTTTAACTAAAAATACCAGGTGTATATTAATATTAAAATTTACATTATTATAAAAACAATTAAATATATTTATAAATATATTTATAAAAGTAATAATTAAATTATAACCCACTTACGTTAAAAAAAAACGCTACTATAATAAAATTAAAATTAAAATTAACCTTATAATAAAATTAATAAATATTTATATAATTGTTTTATTAAACTATATAAATTAATATATTGTTTTTTAAAATTTCTAGTTTATAATATATATTTATTTATTTAACTTTTAACCATCCATTTAAAAAAACAAAATAAAATAAAATATTATATTAAAAATAACCTTAAATTAATAATAAAAACTTTAAAATAAAACTATATAACTTTTATAATATAATTTAAATATAATAAAATTTATAAGGATAGTTAAAATATTTTATACCAGGATTTTTTATATTTATTTTAATAATATATAAAAAAAAAAAAAAAAAAAATATAAATAAAAAATAATAAAAAAACTTAATTAAATATATTTCATTTATTTAAAAACTAGTAAAAGATTTTATTTATAAATATTTTTTACCTTAATTTCTAAAATTAAAAATTAACTTAATTTAATAAAATATAATAATATTTAATATTTAATATTTTAAAACATTTATTAAACTTAAAACCTTTTAAAAAATAATAACTATTAAAAGAATTTTTTTAAAAAAGCGTAAATATCCTTAACTAACAGTTAGTTAAAAACCGTTTTTATATACACCTTATAAAAAAATAATATTTAAAATTTAATTTATATTTAAAATAAATTTTAAAAATTTATATATAATAATTTAATATAGGTATTTAATAAAATATAAAACCTATTTAACTTAATTAAAACTACCTACTTAAATTATAATTTATATTTAATTAAAATAGTTGTTATAGGCTTGAAAAATTAAAATAAAACAAGTTTTTTTTTATTTTAATTTAATTAAAAAAAAATTTATATTAATTACTTACTTAAAAAAAAGTTAAATTATAATTATAACATTAAAATAAACTTATATAACAAGGCGTTTTTAATGTTAAATAATGGTTAATATATTATATATAATATTATTATAATAACTATTAAATAAACTTTTTTTTTTATATATTTTTACTTATAAAACCTAATTAAAACCAGGAAAACTTTTTTATATTTAACATTTTATTATTATTATTAATTAGAAAAAAAAATTATATTATATATGGTTTTATTTAATATTATAACGTTTTTATTACCTAGTAAAAAAACCACTTATTTATAGTTTAAAATTCCTATTATTTTAAATAATAATTTAATATATAATATTTAAAAAAAATCAATAAAAATAAATCTCTTTTAATAAACATTGTTAATTATCTAAAATAAAATTATTATATAATATAAACATATATTTAAAATAGTTTATAAAATATTATATAATATATAAAAGAATTAATTTTTATTTAACAAAGTATTTATTTTATTTAAAAAAAACTTTATATAAATTTTACTTATAATTAAAAGAAAATTAAAACTGTAAATTATTAACATTTATTTATAGAATTTATTTTTATAATTTAAGTTTTAAAAGTTATATTTAACGAAAAATATAAGGGTTTAATAAAGTAATATAAAAAATATAAAGTTTTTATAATAACTTTAAATAATTTTTTATAGTTTTAAAACTAATAAATTAATATTATTATTTAATATAATAAAAACGTTTAATAATATTAAAAACTTTTATAATTATATTTATTTAAAAAAAATCTTAAATAATACGTTATATAATTTAAATGTTTTTACTTTTAAATTTATTTTATTTATATATAATATATTTATATAAAAGATTAATAATAACTTATTATTTAATATCTTTAAAAAAAAATAAAAATATTTTTTAATAGATAAATTTATTAAAATAAACGATTAATAAACTAAAAAAACACCGATTAAAATAATTTAAATTTTATAGTTAAAAAAAATACCACCGGTTAAATTAAAATTAAAAGTTGGTTTTTTTATTATAATGTTATGTAACTTAGATTTTAATTAAAACTTTTATAATGGTATTTAAATAATTATAACTTAGTTTAATAAATATAATATAAAAATTAAAATTCTTAGTAGGTTATTTAATAAAATAAAATATATTTTATTAAAAATTAAGTTAATTTAAAATAATAAAAACTAGTTATTTATATAATTTAAATAACAGTTTTTAATATTAATTTATTTTATTATAACTATAAATAAATTATAAGAATAATTTTTTAATATAATTAATATTAATTAAAGGATTTTTATATTTATATATAAATAATTTTATATAATTATATTAAAAGTTAAATTTATTTAAAAATTAAAAGTTTTAAAAATATTAAAAGTAAAATCTAATAAATTATTAAATATTATATATTTTAAAATTTTATAAAAATTAACAAATAATTAAAAAAAAATACTATAAATAATATTATATTTAATATATATATAAAACACTTTTAATTAATTATTTAACTTATTTTTATTTTTTAAAATAAAAAATCCTGTTATATTTTAATTATTCTATTTTTTTTATTATATTAAATAATTAAAATAATAAACTATAAATCACTTTAATTATTTTAAATAAATAAATATTAATTAACCTTTATTTCGTTATAGGTTTTATACTTTTTTTAGTTATTAATAATAAAAAATTACATTAAAAAAAAATTAAAATTAATATAAAAATATTAATTAATATGTTATTTATTTTAATATATTTATTAATAGTTATTAAAAAAATTAATTATTATTATTTAGGTTTATTAATATTTATATATTATATATTAAGTTAATAAAAGTATTTACTTTTAATATTATTATAATAATAACTAATATATATATTATTAAAATAGTTAAATAAAATAATATAATATTAAAATTTATTATTATTTATTTTATAATTAATATAATTTTATTTTAAGGGTAAAACAATGTTATATATTTATATATAAATAACTAATAATAATTAAAACTTTTAAGTTAATTAAAAAAAACTAATATAAATTTATTTTTATAGTTAATAATTAGTATTTTATTTAATTTAATTTTTTTATAGTAATAAACTTAATTTTTATATTATATATTTAATGAAAAAGTTTATTTAATAATAAGTTATTAAATTATTAATAAAATACTTATTTAAAAAAATAATAAAACTTAATATATATATAGATTATTAAATATTAAAACTATAATATTATTTATTTTAATTTTTTTAATTTTAATTAAAATTTATTATATATATTTAATTAAATCTCTGTTATTTTTTAATATAAAATAATCGTTATTTTCGTTAATATAATAAAAAATTTTAAACGTATAAAATAAAGCCGGAAAATAATTTAACCTGTTTTAATTTAAAGTTAATACCTGTTTTTAATTAAACTTAAAAAAGTTAAAATAATTTATATTATAAAATAATAAACTTAATAAATAAAAACTAACGTGTTAATTATTATTATTTTAATTTATAAAACTATAAAACCGTTTTTTTAATTTAGTAATAACAGTTATTATAAATATTATTCTTATAATATAAAAAAGTTAAAATAAAATTAAAAAGTTTTTTAAAGTTAGTAAAATCTTTTAAAAAACATTTCTTATAAATTAAAAAAAAATCTTATAAACTATATAAACTTAAATAATATTAATTAAAAATAATTATAAAAATTTATAAAATCTAAAAATTTAAACTAAATGATTATTTAAATTAAACAAGTAAAAAAAATACCAAATAATTTAAAATTAATATTATATAAATTATATTTTAATAATAATTTAAAAAAACATATAATAATTAAATATATATTATATGTTAAAAATAAGCCAGTTTAAAATATATATAAAATAATAGAAAAAATAAAAGTTTTAAATAAATTATAACTATAAAATTAATTAGTATTAATTTAAATAAGTAAGAATTATTTAATTAAGCGCTTTTAGTTTTATATTATAAAATTATAATATAAAAAAAGATTTTATATTTTAAAAATATAAAAAAATATTAACTTAAAATTTTTATTAAGCGATATATAAAATAATAAACCAATCTATTAAATTTTTTTTTTTTTATTTATATATATGTATTTTATAAAATATTATCCTTATAAAAACATTTATTTAAAAAATATTATAAATTATATATATAAAAAAATAATATATAAAAAAAAATCTAATTTTTTTAATTATAATATACTAAAAAAAACCTAACTTTTTATAAATAAAACATTAAAAAAAATTAAACCTTTTAATAAATATAATTATTATAAATATATTTAAAAGTAATTTTATAGTTAATTTTAAAATTAATATTAATAAAAAATTTAATATTAATAAAAACTATATAAAAAATAATTAAAATAAAATAATTTTTATAATAACTTAAATTTTAATTATTACTATCTACTAAATTAAATATAAATATAAATAATTTTAAAATAAAATTAAAATTAATAAATAAATAAAATAATATAAGTTTAATTTTAATATTTAAATATAAAAAATTAAGTTTAAATTTTTTTTTTTAATTAAGCTAAAAATCGTTATCTAAATCGTTAAAAAAAAAAAAGTTAAAACTATTATTATTATTATTATTATTATTATTATTATTATTTTTATTATTATTATTATTATTATTACTAGTAAATTTAAATTACTTAATACGTGTTAAAAATATTAATCTCTTATAATAATACTTTTAAAAAAGATATTTAAAATTATTATTATTATTAGATTTTATTTATTTAATATATATTAAATAAACTAAACGTTTATTTAAATATTTAATATCGCTTTTTTTTTTAACTTCGCTTATATTTTTTTTTTTAATTTTATTTATATTTTTTTTTTTAACTTCGTTTACATTTTATAAAACTTTATTAATATTATATTTTTAACCAACTTTTTTAATATTAATAATTTTTATTTTAAAATTAAGAAGTTATTTTATTATTATTATTTATTATATAAATTATTTATTATAAAAACCTTTATATTTAAAAAAAATAATAAAATATTTTTAATAAAAAATATTATTATTAAATATTTTAATTACCTTTTTAATAAATAAAATTTAAACGAAACAAACAAATAAAAATTTAATTAAAATATAAAAAATTAAATAAAAAAAATAATTATAAAATAACATATATATTTTAATATTTATATTATAATACTTAGTTAGTAACTAAAAAATATATAACATTAAATAAAATTTATTCTTTTATTTAAAATTTAACTTTAAATAAATAATAATATAATTTTTATCCTAAATATAATAAAAGTTTTAACGAAAAAATATATAGTTAAAAAAAAAATATAAATAATATTTAATAAATTTTTTATAAGATATATATATATTTAATTAACTAATAATTAAAAATTTATAATTTTAAGTATAATATAACTATTTTTTAGTTTTATTAATTATAATATAAAAATATAATAATTATAATTAAAATTAAATTTAAAATTAATACGGTTAAATAAGTTATTAATATATATATTTTTTTATTATTTAAATATATTTTTATAAAAAAAAAACCAGTGCTTTTAATAAGAAATTATTAAATATAATATATTAATTATAATAAAAATAATTAATATAAATATATATATATAATATTTAAAACTAATTATAATATTTAAATATATAATTTATATTTATATGGTTTTTATAAAAAATATAAAAATAATAAGTTCCGGTATTAATTAAATTATCTTAAAATACTAGTAAATAAAAAACAATTTAATTAATAAATAAAAAAAAATATAGTTTTTATATATTTTTAATATTATTTTAAATATTCCTAGTAATAATTATATAAATTTTATAAAATAATAAATAATAAAGTTTATTATTATTAATAACATATAAAATAATTAATATATATAATAAATTATATTTAAAATAAAAAATATAAATAACTTTTTAAATTTAGTTAAATATATTGTTATTATTATTAAAAAACGTAATAGTTATAAATTTTTCTTTTAAATTTATTTTATATTTTATATTAATAAAAAATATATTAATAAAAAATAAATATTAAAATAAAAAATAAAAAATTAACTATATATTATATAACTTACTTATATATATAAATAAATAATAAATTATTAATATTTTAAGTTTTAAAATAATTTATTATTTAAATGTTTAAATAACTTATATAAATAAATCTTTATAATTTTATTTATATTATAATAAATATAACTTTTTATTATTTATATATATTTAAATTTATATATATTATATTTATATATTTAAAAATAAATAATATTAATAAATTACATTATTTAATTTATAAACTGTTTTTATATAATTTATATATATAATTATAATATAAACTTAATATATATTATTTAAAATACTTAAAAATAAAGTTATTACTTAATTTTAACTTTTTAAATTATTTTAATATAATTTTTAATATTAATTATAAAATAATTTATATTATTTATATTATTATTATTAGTAACTATTAATATTTAATAGTAAGAAAAAACATTAATATATTATAAATATATAAAAATAAATATAATTTCTATATTTTAAAAACTTTTAAGAATAAACTATTTATTATATTTAACTATAAAATTTTATTATTTAATAACTATTAATAAATTTAATTAATAAATAATATTAAATATTTTCTTATTATAATATTATAATAATTATTTAAGTTTATTAATAAAATAATATTAATAAATAATTATATTTTTTATTTAAACTTTAATTAGTAAATAATACTTATTATTTTATTTTTATTATAAAAAAAAACAGTAAACTTAAAATATAAATATAATAAATTAACTGTAAATAAGTTAATTTTAAATAAATTAACTTTAAATAAACCAACTTTAAATAATAAAAAAATATTTTTATAAATCTTAATTATTAAAATTATAATAAACTTAAAAAAACCAATAAATAGTTATAATTTTTTAACTAAGATTTATTATTTTATAGAAGCGTTAATTAAAATTAAAATAGTTTATATTATATTAAAAACATATTTAACTTAATTTAATAATTATTATATATAAAATTTTATAACTTTATTTTTAAATATAAATAACCCTTTTAATAATAATAAAAATTAAATAATAATTTAAAATAATATTTATTATTTATTTAATTATAACTATATAATTATAATATTAAAAAAAAAAAAAAATAAAAATAATAAATTAAATAAATTATATATATTATAAATTTATATATTAAACCTATTAAAACTTTTTATCAATAAAAATTTATTATATTTAAATTTTTATTATAATATTAAATATTATTTTATTTTAAAAGTATTTTTTTAATATACATTTATATATTTTATTTAAAGTTTAATATATAATAAAATAGTTTTATTATTTAAAAATAAAAAAGTAACAAAAAATTAAAAATTTAATTTACTATTAATAAAACTTTAAAAAAATAAACATTATAAATAAAAGTTATTAAAAACCTTAATTAAAATATATAAACTATAAATAAGAATATTAAAAACAAATAATTAAAAAAAAAGGAAAAAATAAAATAAAAATTAATAATTAAAAAACTTAAAATTAAAAGGCTTAAAATTAAAAAATTAATAATTAAGAAATAATTATAAATATTATTCCTTAACTTTAAAAAAAAACTTTTTAAATTTAAATTTAAAATCTAATAATAATAACCTTATTACTTATTATTAATTTTATAAAAAAGCTTTTATTATATAAAAATAAAATAAACTAAAGTTAATAACTAGTAATAATAATTATAAAAAAAAGTTTAAAACTAATAAAAAGCTAAAAATAAAACATATAAAATTAATATTAATTTTAACTTATATTAAAATTAAATAGTTTAAATTTATATTTAGCGATATTATATTTAAATTAAATATTAATTTAATTTTATTATTTAATAATTTTATTAATAATAACGGTAACATTTAAATTAACAATAAATAAAACTTTAATAAATATAAACACGATAATATTTTAATAGTTAAAAAAAATAACAGTTATTAATTAAAAGATTTCTAGGGAAAAAAATAGTAAAATTTAAATAAAAGTTTAAAAAAAATAAATATAAATATAAGTATAAAATATAAAATATAAATAAGATAATTAATATAAATATATTAATTAAAAAAAAATAATATAAATTAATAAAAAATTCTAATAAAAAATAATAAACTTAATAATTAAATATTAGTTTTATAATTTTTATTTTATATTTTTATAAATAAATTCCAATTAATTTAAATTACATAAAATTAATATAAAATAATAATAAAATACTTATATAATCTAAAAAAAAACCTATAACTTCCCTCCTAGCTATATTTACACAACCAGGTTGCGCAGCTAGTAATATATAAGTTAATTAACTGTCAAAGCTCAAGAAAGAAACTGTGTTTCGCAAGAAAGAAAATGAAGAGAAGGAGCAGCACTTATATAACTAGGGAGTAGGTTACAGGCTGTTATAAAGGTTTGTTATCCTCTTGCATTACGGGTGGGAACTCATTGCTGATTCCGTTCACCCTGTGCGGTCATATCGATACTATAGCAAGCATGGGCGTATTTTCTCGGCATACGCTCTTCGTTCTCACGCTTTTCCAGGCATCTGTAGCAAAATTACTCTTGCCTTCCAGCTCTGTGCCCCGTTATTTTCAGAATAACCCCTTCACGCGTCGACAGGTGCTAGTCTCTGAAATCGCACGGGACCTAGGTACAATTGTATCTTCCAACTCAGCCATATTCTTGCCTTCAGATCCGTCGTGGTCTGAGGTCACGGAGAGATGGAATACTTTGGCACCCCCTGACATCAAGATTGCGGTACAGCCGGCGGAGGAGTCCGACATCTCAAAGATTGTCAGCGCTGCCGTAACCCCTGAATTATCTTATCACTTGCCTGACAGCGGATTTAGGTCCAGTATTGCAATGATAACAGCATCCAATTTTTAGCAGTAAACCGTGGTCATGGCCTCACCACGTCCCTGGGTAGATTTCGCGGTGTTCAGATTGACATGAAACAGCTCACAGCTATCACCATCGACCCGGATGGGAAATCTGCTTTATTCCAAGGTGGAGCATATGTCCGTGAAATAATGGCGAAACTTTGGGATCAGGGTTACGTTGCGGGTGAGTGTCTTTTGCACCGTGATCCGAAAGAATATTCGAGAGGCACGTTCTTAACAGAGCTATTCATTAGCTACTGCGGCTAGCGAGGGCGTTGGCCTGACGGGGCCTGCTCTTGGTGGCGGTCACGGACGCTACGATGGCCTTTACGGCTTGGTTAGCGATAATATCATCCACTTAAACGTCGTCCTGGCTGATGGCTCAACAATTTCTGTGAATGAGACGAGCCATGAAGACCTATTCTGGGCGATGAAGGGCGCTGGCCATAATTTCGGTATTGTTACTAGCTTGAGACTCAAGATTTACCCAAGCCAGACAGCGACGTGGCATTATCATAACTACTCCTGGACCCAAGATAAGCTTGAGACGGTATTTGAGGAGTTGAACAAGATTCAGCATCATAGCAATGCGACCCATTTATTGGGCGAAAATTACGGTCGAATATCTATGAATCGATCTCTCTGCGAAAACGAGGTGCGTAGTTTTTATCTGCCCCCTCTTACCCATAAACACAACTCTTGATTCCTGATTTCACATAGGCCATTCTTTGGTGGACCTTCGCCTATGCAGGTCCTGCATCCGCAGCCGAGGAAGTTCTGCGCCCGTTTAACGCGATTGAGGCTATATCTGAAGAGATGGGCGATGTCCCCTATCCTGAACTCGTCGTTCCTCAGGATAGTGCTTCCTCGTCTATTACTTCCGGCTCATACGCCATGTCTACCGTTTCGCTCCAGGCCTATAATATTACGGCACAACGCCAGCTATACGACCTTTTTAACCGAAAAGCAGCTTTATACCCTGAGCTCGGGGTAACCGCTCGTCTCTATCACGAAGGCTATGCGACCGCAGGGGTGCAGGCTATTAATCCTGCCTCTACTGCGTATCCCCACCGCGATGAACACCATTTAGCGTGCGTATCCGTTCCCATTCCCAAAGGCGTATGTACTTCTAGAAGAGTTCAATTGTGCTGACAGAGACACCGTTGAAGATTCTTCTTGACCGAAATCCCCAAGGGATCAGACCTGCTGGAGCCGGCGAAGACGTGGGCCAAAGAGAGTTGGGACATATGGAACGCCGGGCAGCCTACACGTAAGCCGGCGACGTATGTAAATTACGCGACAGGGAACACGTACGAGTCTCTCGAGTCTATATACGGGTACGAGCCCTGGCGCTTAGAGAGGCTACGAGGACTGAAGATCAAATATGATCCGCACAACCGCTTCCGCTTCTACGTTCCTATTATCCCTTATTGAATTTCCGAAAAGATACGTGGTTGGGGTACGTAAGGGGTATGCAGAATGTTTTCACAAATTCCAGCAGATTGAGATGAAATGCTTGGTGAGATATCGAATGGGGTTGATAAGCACACATAAAAGCTAGTCGAACGAAATACATCTACCTAACTAACTAGAGCACTAGAGAATAGCACACCAGCTTGGTGATATTACAGCCACTGTTTGTTCCCAAAGTACGAAAGAAAAGCGCCGCTGCCCCTATCTGAGCTCCTCTGTGCTTTATAAGCAAGCATGCTTACATAATAGTTGCCCAAAATCCGATCTGAAGTTACACCTGCATAAGCCGGACCCATATATCAACAGGGGAGCTCCCAGCTTCCCGCAGCCTGCATGTAACCCCGCAGCTGCCCCGCTATTTTATATCTTTCATTGCCCGTTCTTTCCTCTTGAATTACTCATTTTTAACATCCTATATTAACATGCTGGCTTACACAGGGTTGAACCAACTACCTCTCATATATCACAGATCAATACTCGATCAAGTCCAGCTTGCGGATATTCAAGCTTCTATCACTAACACTTTTAGTAAGACTAAGAAGCTGGTGTATACCTACCTATATAAATAGGGGTATTTCTATCCTCTTCTTCTATAAGTCAACTATCGTCCAATACTAGACTTCTTTCACCGCATCCTCACTACGCAAGTTATGGGCCTTACTAAACATCAATAAGTCCACCGCAGATAGTAAGGGCTCTTCAGAAGGACCATGTAGGATTTATAGCTCTTACTGATAGCCAAGTTTCGTAGCCTTCTTGTTCCTATGCCACTTGTTCAACCTGATAATGTCATAATATACAGTACCTAGCACGTCTTTATAAGTTACTAGGTAGGAGGTAGGTAACATTGAACATCTAGCTTATTTCTGAGCAAGATGCCGGCCGTTTTATCCTTACGCATGATGCAGCCCAGTTAAGACATCGCTGATTTTTTATTGGCTGTTAGTGAGACGTGAAGTATAAATTTATAAGCACTCCTTGCTTATTAATTATAGTACCGGCCAAGTTTGCCGTCGAAGACTACTCCCCGGCTTACTGCTACTTATTGACCACCTGCTTTTATTCAATATCGGGCTTCTTATTCCGTAACTCAAGAAACTCAAGAACCGATGCTAGACATGTCTCCAATCCGAACCGCCATCATAGGGCTCTCGAGTTCCTCTCCCAGCAACTGGGCTGGCCATGCCCACCTCCCCTACCTGCTCAGTCCCGAGGGCAAGGCCAAGTTCCAGATCATAGCTCTGTGCAACTCTAGCGTAGACGCCGCCAGGCGCGCCATCGAGTCCTTTCAGTTGCTGCCAGAGACACGCGCGTACGGCGACCCGCAGGCTCTGGCCGCGGACCCGGATGTGCAGCTCGTCGTGTGCGCGACGCGCGTGGACAAGCATTACGAGACCATTCTGCCGAGCGTGCGCCAGGGAAAGTCCGCGTACGTGGAGTGGCCCCTAGCTCAGAACGCGGCGCTCGCAGGTGAGCTAGCGGCTTTTGCGCGCGAAAAAGGGGGGAGGACCATGGTGGGACTTCAGGGCTGGTATGCGCCGGCCGTGATGACGGTTCGGGACCTGGTGAGGAGCGGACGCATTGGAAAGGTGCTGAGTAGCGAGGTTCGCGGGGCGGGCGGCACGAACGATAGGACTATCATGCCGATTCCCCTGAAGTACTTCACCGACAGGAAGGTTGGGGGAAACACGTTCACGATTGGATTTGGTCACCGTAAGTTTGTCCTGGCCTATAAGGGAATCCGAAAGACTTGCTGATCGCATATTTCAGTATTTGATTTCGTTCAGTCCGCCCTTGGAGAGATCGAGGTCCTGAACTCGCACCTGCAAATTCAGCGACCAGACGTGAAAGTCCGGGACCCATCGACTGGGAAGATTGTAGAAACAATTCGATCGGATGTTCCCGACCTGGTGCTCGTAACCGGTTCACTACAGGCCTCGGAATATGTTACTCCGGGCGCCACTCTTCATTTCAGATGCCGCCGGGGGCAGGCTTTTAAAGGAGAGGACCCGCTGGTGTGGTCAGTGAACGGAGAAAAGGGTGAGATCCGCCTAACAGCTACGGGGGGAATGAGTATCTCTGCAACGGCGCACGGACAACCGATTGTTATTGAAATGCACGACTTTGATACGGATGAAGTGCAGACTGTTGGGTGGAACTGGCAAGGGAGAGAGGAGCTTGATGTGTCTGCGAGAATGGTCGGAGCGCTTTACGAGGCATTTGCTGCCGGGGACTCGACAAAGTATCCTACATTCGATCACGCTGCGAAGCGCCATAACCAACTAGATGAGATGTTGGCGCACCTTTCGGCCCCGTGAGCCGTCAAGGTATTTCACAAGTACACGACGTACCTTGTCTATGTATTATCAGGTTAGTTGTCTACTGGCTTACAGGCAGTCTTAGTAGAAATACGTATCATGCTACTATTAAACGTGAAGTTGATCAGTTCTATCAAATTTATCCAGTTTTCGTATGATATTACGGCCGAATACCATTTCATGCCTTACATTTTATGGCCTACCTGGGTTCCCCGAGAAGGAGAGTCTGAGTTCTAGGTCCAGCTCTAGTATTGCTAAAAGGGGGTTGAATTCCGTACCAAACAGGTACCCAGAGGACGTTGCTTCGTAGCAAGCACGAAAGCTATCGAGTTACAAGTATCGTTACATACAAGACTCCTTTATTCTAAGTAGAACCAACCCCCCTGGTGATCTATGCAAAGGATAAAAAGTCCAAAAGCATAGACCCCATTATCATTAGCCGATATATGTAGGTGCGATTCGCTGTATAAATTCTCGGAGAGTTCTCGTCTTTTCCTCCATCAGAGCGCTCATAGCTTGGGGGAATAAGTTCTTCGAGAAAGCCACCGGGATATCCTTGGGTACGGTTTCGGACATCTTGCCCCCTAGGACGTTGAATATCCTGACCATGCCCGCCCTGGTCTTGGCATCCTCTAACCGTTTCGTCCTGACTTCTTCCGTCTCCTCAGTATCGGGGGTCATCAGGTGGAGCTTCATCGAGTAGAGGATTAGTCCGGCCATGCCGGCGGCAAACGCCGTAGCCAGGGAGCTGCCGGACGGATGCAATGTTTCGCCGTCGGGGTCTTCTAGCGTTATGTCCTGGCCTGGGAACAGGTAGTCAGACTTGTTCTCCTGCCCGAAGTCAGCGCTCGCGCCCCATTTCTTAGCCGAGCCGATCTTGAAGACGTGGTCGAGGCCGACGGGGTAAAAACTGCTAATGTCTGAGTTCGGTTCTGCGTCATTGAGTGAAGCGAATAGGAGAATATTCTCGCTCGATGCCTTATTGATAGCCGCTTTGAACTCTGTCCTTTCCTGTTCACCGAGTTTGGTCTGGTTGAATGTCCAGCTCATGGAGATGATGTCCACCCCTTTCTTTGTAGCCCATTCCAGTGCCTAGGTTTTCTATGTCAGTCATTGCCAGTCCACTCTCCAATGCTTTCCAGATCTACCACCAAAGGCCAGCTTTGTTCTTACCTGGAGAGTAGATTCAATCGTGAATTGTTCCTTGGAGTCATCCAGTCGAGCGACATAGAGTTTAGCCCTGGGGCAGACCTTGAGGATGCAGGTAGCCATCTGTGTGCCGTGAGTAGAAGGGTCTGCGAAGACGTCACGAAAGCCATTTGAAGAGGACAGGTTATAGAACGACTCTGTCGCTTCTATGTTGCCGACCTCCTGATGGCGGATATTTACGCCGCTGTCAATCAGCGCAATCTTGACCAGTGGCCCGTCGTCCCCATTATCATCCTTCTTACTGTCGGGTTCCCCTTGATCATGGTGACGACCACTAAACCAGTTGTCTAGCGCTTTGCGGAATGGTGTGAGATTTCTGATCCATGCATCCCTAACACGCAATAGGTTAGTAAACTATTTGAGTGATTACTCTCTAAGGAGATTTAATAAATAGACCAGCAAAGGGACCCTGCAGAGCATACTCGGATTGCTGGTCTGTGCTGGATGATTTCATCGTTCTCTCTAACGGAGGTCTAGACATGGACAAATTGTCGAGGCCTCGAATCGTTATCTTTGGCTGGGAGCCGAGTCTATGGCTGGAGAAAGCTATCCTGAAATCTTCAAGATAGAGCTGGAGTGTTTCCTTTGATTCGCGTTTCTTCCGGTGTGATATGTTAACGATATATCAAAGTAAAGATGGAGGATGCTTGTACTTACGCCTGGATACATAGTAATCGTGATCTCTTCAAGCTAAATAGTGACCAAGAGAGTTAGATAGTGGGCTGTAGAATACGTGGGGTTGCATGAGAACGACATAGGAGGAAAGAAACAAGAGGGGAAAGGAGAAATATCCCGTCACCTGTTTGAACTGAATAAATCCTGTGTTACAGGACCAGCTCCGAAGAATCGCGTTGTTACCACTTGCGTGGAGAAAAACGCGGCGCACATTCGGTGCTGCTTTCTGGATGGTGCTGCTGCACATGTCAAATTTCATCCAATCCCATACTTCGATGTCGAAGGGTTGTAACGCTTTCACAATGGCATCGTCGCTGTGAGATCTGTCCCCGAGGTCGTCAACAATGACGTTGAATATCTTTTCGACTTTTTCCTTCATTTTAAGCCAGGCAAACACCTGGGAGTATGGGTTCGACTCTTCAGGAGCTTCACTCCCTATTGTACCAATAACCTTGCTCACTGGGCCCCGGCTATCTGGGCCGGTTACGGGCTGGCCCATCGACTTTTGCTGAATCCGAGGTAGCTTGACATATTCTAGGGCCGTGTCATAGGCTTGGTTGACCTTTTCTGACAACATCTCAAGATATTTTTTATTCACACCACCATTCACGTGCTCTAGATCAAGAAATAGTCTAGGAGCTGATACAGGCAAAAGAAAAACAGCGTTAGCTTCTCTATAGCTAAATAATGGGAGATCAAAGGGAAGAGTAATGGAGATGAGCTAAACCACACTGCCCTAATGGACTGTAGCCTCAGCGGATTTCTAGACAACATACCATTATCCTGCTCGCCATACAGATAGTCTCTCTTCTGATTGCGCGCAAGTCTGCCACCGATACACGCATACTTTAGAGTCCGCTCAATGTCAGTATAACATTGAGGTTTGTTACTCTTTGTATTAGGTCCGGGTAGCGGCAGCTTCATTTCTTTGAGCAGCGCATAGGGCGATTTGTTGTAGTCCTTATTCTTCTGGTTTCCCTGGACAGTGTCGTACAGGGACTCCGGCGATCGCATGAATAGCTCGACGATGATCTTGTTGAGCAGCTCAAAGTCAAAGTTGTCCTGACTATAGAGCCGAATCGCATTGTGCAGCGGAGTTAGCCCGTTTTGATCACAGACTCTCATGAGCGGCCCGGGACATAGCCTGATGAGGTGTTGGAAAGCTATAACTGCTTTGTCGACATCTTTCAAAGTAAATATAGTGTCGTCCTTAAGGAGGCTATGGAGGCAAGTGGTCCTATTATCGTTATCCGTTTCGCCTAGTAGTGCTTCCTCCAAGGTTTGCCGCAGATTCTCGTTCGACTCAGCGAGCTTCTTCTCATCAATCAGGTCGTGTAGGCAGGCTGCGTGGTCGAATTTGCCGGTCCTCCGAAACCGCTTCACTAGGACCTTATTTAGTTCGATGGTGCAGTTTCGGGCTGTACCTTGTTTCATGGGGGTACTAGGTCCAAGTCTTGATGTCGCCTTGTCGCATTTGCGCCGAAGAAGCGACAAGATCTCGTCGGGAACCACGAGGTCGGTGATAAGAAGTACGATAGGTTTATTCTTCTTAGCTGCTTGTTCTAAAGGGTTGAGGTCACCATCATCTCGATGTGTGAGCACACGTGGATAGCTGATGACAAGGTGTTGGAGGAACAGACGTGCAGCAGCCCACTTGTTTTCGTCGTCCCCATTAGTTGAAATTTTCAGGCGTTTTAGGATCTCGTGAAAAATACTGGACGATGAATGTTTTTGGTCCTGGAAGAGTGTGCTGTACATATCCTTGTTTTGGTCGAGTACGTTAATGATATCATCCTCTGACACTGATCGACTCCTCTGTTGACCCGTTAGTTCGTCGCGGATCGCTTCCCGGAAATTTCCAATAATATCGCCGTAGTTTTCTTGTGTCGAATCCTTCAGTTGAGTGTGCCATTTTGTTGTAATCTCGAGCAGCTTTGTCTGCCGAGCGCTGCCAGAGTCCTTCTTTTCATCTCCATCTGCTAGTGGCATTGTAAGAGTAGTAGTAGAACCGCACTAACGGTATAGCGAAATGAGGAACAGAAGCGCGTGTAACAGAGATGCTATTATTCAGTCCTACTCAAAGCCAGGATCATGGAGAAATATTTTCAATTTTTATTGCCTGTTCGTAATAGCCTTGTCTTAACAGCATTCGATGGAAACCATGAGCGGGTTCGGGAGATAGGTATTATTGTATGAGACGGTATGCGTGCAGCATTCGATGGCCATATTTTTACTTGAGAAAAAGACTAAGTCTGGATATCTCCTACTGCAGCATTAGGAATGGGGCGGAGAACGCCTTGGCTGAACCATAAGTACTCAGTACATCATCTCGTTGCACACCGAATGTCTCACCTGTACACGGTTGGGAAAGAAAGGGGGATGGGGGCCAAAACCTGAACTCTCGTTGACGCTTATGGTGTACCTACCTACGCCAAGCGAACTCGGAAATAGGTTCGCTGCTAGCATGGGTATATAAGTCACTTGAATTAGGGGTCTTGTTAGGGACTCGTCTTCATTGCCATTGTCATTGCCATTGCCATTACTATTGCTATTGTATGACGACTGATTAGAATCTCGAACGAGTACCATGGAAGAAGATCAGCAACATACGCTCCAAGAGGGAATCTCGATTGAACTCACAGACGCCCCGCTAGGAACCGAAGCGCGCTTTCACACGCTGAATCAGGGTGATGAGATCCAGCGGGAGAATATCACCGATGACACGACTGCGGGTTTACTGATCCAAGCCGATCTGCTCAAGGTTCTCCACGGCCAAGAAAGCCCGGATGGCGAGGCGGCTACGCTAATTGTGATCGGGTTCCGCTTCCAGGGCATTAACCAAAGGCGGCGGTTTCGTGAGGTTCAAGTGACCATCTATTTCGAAGACGAGGAGGAACCACTGCTGCACGCCCCAGAGGTAGTGGCGATCTGGCCAGACCGCGAATATAGTTATGAGGAGACGTCGGCGACGGTGGAGGACACACACTCGGTTGAACAAGGCGCATCGGCGGGTGCTTCAGTGGCTTCTGCAACGCTCACAGGTAGATGGGAGGTGAAAACGACAACAAACCGGGCGAACTGGGCGGTGGTGACAGGGGCAAGGGTGCGACGCGGGCGCGAATACGGCAAGCGTAATGCGGTGGCTCTCAGCCTATACGAGAATGCAAGCCAAAGGTCAGGTGTCGTGCGTGAATTGCGTGCTGCAATCCTGCTGCGGCTACACGAGGATACTGACCGCTTCCGCGGTTACTTCTCCATCAACGCTCTGGCTGACGTCCACTATAGAGCCGCCTGGATCGTTCACCAACTGGTTGGGGATCGCCGGAACGACCCCGTCATCTTCAAGCGTGGCGTACAATTCCCAGAACCAAAGGGTGCCCTCATGGCTGATCAACAAATTGACCTGAGCAATCTCCGGTCTGTCAACCTGCGCCAGCTAGGTGACGCCGTGTCCGTTACTAGGATTGACGCAGTCAGGGACGACGATCTCGCACAATCAACTTCCGAGTTACCCGAAATACAACAGCCACAGTAGAAGGGCCGATATCAGATATTAGCAATGAGGGATAGGTGGTGCAGGTGGTGGTATGACGAGTCAGGAAGAGTGTGCCAATATAAAAGAATATTGAAATCCATCGACTGCAGGGGGCAGTGATTGACGTTTGAACGAAGCTGAGAGGTTGCAACAAGGTGTGGGAGTACTAATATAGCAGATGTACCCAGTACAATGTGAGGAGTATTATACATCGCGTCTCTCAGCCTTGGCCCGAAACATGGTCTTACTCCCTCCAATCAAGCCGCTGCTCTAGGTATCTGCATTGCGCCCACATGTAGGCTGTACACCGCTTGGTTATGCGTTGTTTTAGGGAAGGGGCGCGATCCTCTTGTCATGGGGTAGCTGGTAGCAGTTCACTCAGATAATACATAGGGTTTCTCATCCGTGCCATCATCACATTGATGTCGGCAGTCTAGCTCCATACAATTCGCGCAATATGCCATTCAAGACTTCGGAAAGTCTTAGTCTGCTGAGTGTCCAGAGCGCAGCCAGTAAATATGAGTAAGTGTTTGATTCGCGGTCGTCTCTTCCTAAAATCAGCCTGGTGATCCTTGAATAGTATCTATCTAGTCGGAATATCTCGCCATGACAACACCCGACCTGATGATGGGGATATGGAAGATGCAGAACACCAGTCCTTCCTTCGATCACTCCCTGCGCTTGTTCCAGAGGCGCGCGTCTTCGAATTTTCTCTCTTCCAGGCTAGAGCGGCGGCCGACAAGAATGTTCTTTCCGATAATGACTTCTCCAAGGAGGCATCTATTCTCTTAAAGGCTATAAGGAGAAATACGGCAACCAAGAATAAGGTAAAGCATATGAACTACTCTATACTATTTAGATCATTTCTAGTTTCTAACCACCCCTCAAAGTGGACAACCGTTCTGCTCGTTGGTTATGGCCTCGGTGGGATTATTATCAAGCAGGTGAGAAGCTGGCCCTCGAGTGTAATTCCTCTAGGGGTGATTAGTATGGTAAACTCAGATATCGTGGCAGGCACTAGTTTTAGCAAACTCCAACCCTCGATATTATGACGTTGCTGTGATAACGTCAGACATTGTAAGCCTATTAGGGAGCTCGAGTTGATCTTGATGCGTTAGGAAACCCTTCTCACATAAAGTCCAGGTCTTCATTTCAACGCCTCATACGGTACCTACGCTCAACGTCTGGGAGACCCTTTTGGGCAAGATGATTTCGATGAACGGGATCGAGTTAAGAGGCTGGAAGACACGCTTTGTCTCAGCTTTGGCAGTGCTTGTTGAGTCTACAGCCTCAGAGTTCTACGGTATAGCATCGCGATACCATATTATCAATTTCTTTGACCAAGCCGGTTCGGAATTGGTCAACAAACTGGTAATGATCCCACCCCAGCGCTTGCCGGAGACCTGGTAGTGTCTGATGGCATTTCTCGCTGATGCTGACCCAATTCCCAGAATAGAGATTCCCTAGCAGGGGAAGTCCTAAATGAGAATACTTTTGCTCTCATGGGTGACGATGTCGCGGTGAATCTTTCTCCCGAAGATAGAGATGTGCGAAAGCTGCTTCGAGATAGTCTAGCACCTCCAAGACTCCTCAACCTCGGTATCTTAGCTCCATGTCTCCCGAGTCTTTGTAAGCCACTGACTGGTATCCCCTCTAATCACTTATTGGTATAGAATCTTGGTCTAGCGAGGACTTGAGCTCCGCTTCTCTGCGGGCTGACTTTCTCGACTGCCTGCAACTGGTAGCGCCTTCTAGATGGCTCATCCACGAGGCTAACTCAGTACACTTGGTGGCGGGAGCTGCGGACTTGGAGATATACCAAGACCAGATCGAAAACCTCAGCATCGATGCATTCCAAAAGCCGATAGCAATTCACATCATTGGACCCCCAGGACATGGAAAGCTAACCCTTATGAAGCTCCTTGCGCAGAGAATCAAGCGACGGTTCAAGAAAGCACTAGTCCTAGAGGCGTTGACGGAATCATCCCTAATGTCTATACACCCTACCCAGTCTGTCCTCTTGTCTATCGCACACCAATTGCTCTCCCAAATACCGTTCATCTTTCAACGTATGAGAAACTTCTACGTTGATCACGCCCAGGAGCAAAGGTGGAGCATGCACACCCTATGGACGTTTGTTTCGGAGCTCTTCCGGCATATCAGGGGTTGGAAAGTCGTCATGCTAACCAGTAACATCAATGACATATCCACAGAGATGACTGGATTGTACCAGAGACTGCTATCCTATCTTTCGTCCATCGGCGGGGACTACGTGTATATCAGCACCGGTAGGGGGAAAGACTCTGATCAAAACGAGTTTCCAGATGTGTTGGCCGACTATGCACCACCGAGGACCATCATAGATTTGGGAGCTGTAGCAGACGTGTCTCGAAACAAGTTCATAGAGGCTAAACTAGACGGTCTGGCGCACACGCAGGGCCAAGGGAACGTGGCTGCCTTCAAGGATACGATCCTTGAGAACCTCATACCATTTCGCGGCTCTTTTGCTACCGCGAATCTATACATCACGCAGCTATCGCAAAATTTCTCGCTATCCACCGCGGAAGCGCTCGATATAGGTCTAAGGGAGTGGCCGAAGGCCGAAGACGAGATCTACAAGCGGATCATCGACGACCTAGAAAAGAAGGAGCCCCAGACACTGGAATGGTGCCGGCTGGCGTTATCATGGGCCCTACAGGCCCGGCGACCACTTCGGGCTGAAGAGTTCGCTGCGGCAGTTGCCGTGAAGGAGCGCGGCTTTAACATTGAGAAGATGCAATCGAATATCTCGGTGTCAGTCACAGACGACATCAGGCGCCACTTAAGCATGATACTTCGGCTGGAGAACCAGGTCGTATTTCCGGTGAACTCTTCGGTGAGGAAGTCCTTCAAGGTCTCAGATGTAAATACGGCTGCTTCGCAACATCAGCAGCAAGAACAGAGGACTTTCAAGCTGCTGTCTCATGCAGAGTTAGCTACCCTCTGTATCGAGTACCTGACGCAGCTCCTCTCTAATCTAGAGAAGCTGGAAATATCATGGTCTAACTGCCGTGCTCAAGTTGCATGGAAGTACGAGATGTGGCCGAGCAACTCGTCGATCCTGAACTTTCTGGGGTATGCGACGACACAATGGCCGGTACACTACCGACTAGCTAACGCCAACGCTGCCCTCGATTCCACTGTCACGGCAATGCTACAGAACGTAGGGCTGGTTACTAGATGGTACGAACTCTACCGTCTGAGCATTTCTCCGCAGATCGGTCCGACGCCGGGAAATCTCACAGCCCAACACATTGCCAGCGAGCTGAACTTCCCTCGCATTATCGCTGCTAGCATGCAGGATGGGCATACGTTTCATCACGATCTACCGAGTCCGGATAGCCTCCTCCCGAGCGCCATTCGTGAAGGCCACGACGATTTAATCGACTTGTTTCTTAACGCGGGTGCTAGTGGTGTCGATGCGCTAGTGGCCGCGGCGCATAGCGATAATTCTAAAGTGATAGAGACGCTCATAAGGCCCATCGTCGAGTCTAGCACTAACCTTAGTGCTATCACCATGGCACTCAACACGGCCGCCAAATGGGGGTGTTATAACGCCGTTCAAGCGCTTCTGGAGTACTCATCTGTGTCAGCCACTGACGAGCAAGGCCGCACGCCGCTGCACCAAGCCGTCATCGGCGGTGAGAGCAGTATCATCAGGCTGCTGTTACGCAAGGGTGGCGTCAACATCAATGCCAGGGACCGAGACGGGCGCACCCCGCTGGTGCTTGCTGCTCGGACCGGCCTCGTCCATGTCGTCCGCACACTAGTCGACAGCCACGCAGATCTCGACCTCGCCGACAACGACCGGTCGACTGCTCTTCATTACGCCGTCTACAACGGGGTGGAAATGGTGGCTATTTTGCTCGACCATGGTGCTGATCCGAGTATAATCAATGTCAAATCCCAATCAGCCCTCCACATGGCCTGCGGGCTTGGATATCTAGACGTCGCTGAGAAGCTCATTGATACTTTGGGCAAGCAGAGCGCGGAGGTCAACACTTCGCTTGAAGAGGGTAAAACACCACTCCAAATAGCAGCGGAGAGCGGTCATCTGGACATCGTAAAGCTCCTGCTGTCGCGCTCGGATGATTTATCCGTCCAGACAGCGCTCGATGACGGCCTGGTCGCAGCGGCTTCCTCTGGGCACGCAGCTATCGTTGAGCTATGTTCCACGATTGGCCCCAAGGCCGCCTCTGTTGCTGATCAGAAAGCACTATATAATGCGGCGGGCGCCGGCCACGAGCTAGTAGTGGAGTACCTCCTCGACAACGGCGCAGACCCCAACTGCCTTGGCCCGGGCCGATGGACACCATTACATAAGGCTGCGGAAAAGGGATATGTACGCATTACTAAGATGCTACTAATAAAAGGGGCATTTATCAACTCACGCACTCGGGACAGGCGCACCGCCCTCCACTTGGCGGTGAAATACCCTAAAATGGTGGACTTTCTCCTCCATCGCGGTGTTGAAGTAGACCCGCAAGACGAGAGTGGTGCTACGCCCTTGCATCTCGCAATTCGCAACGGCTTCGACGACACCGTTGACGTGCTGCTTAGTCGGGCAAGGTTGGACATTATGGACGACAACGACGCTACACCCTTCCATGTTGCCATTCAGTCTGGATCTATTACAGCGGTTGAGAAGATATGGGGGGTGGAGCAGAAAGTCGACGACGACGTCTTTACGATCAACCCGCCCTTTATACTAGCAGCTAAGACTCGGAACGTTAAAGCCATAAATTTCTTGATAGGCAGGGACCCGGATATCGTACATGTGGCCGACCCACTAGGTAGCACAGCATTACATACGGCCGCGTGGAAAGGATACGAAGACGTCGTTGGCGTCCTACTCAAACACGATGTTGAAGTGAACCGGCCAACTGACAGCGGGCAGACACCTCTACATTGCGCAGCCAAGAAACGGACCGAAAACGGTAGCGTCGTGTCCAAGCTATGCGTCGCATCCATGCTACTGGATAAGAGTGCTGATTGGAGCCGGACAGACAAGGATGGTTCCATACCGCTACACGTGGCAGCCGACTCAGGGGAGCTAGAGATTGTCAAGGTACTACTCAACGTCATGACCAAGGCCGAGGATAATAACGAGAAACCCAACCTTGTCAATAAACAAGACGTTAATGGAAGAACACCCTTGTTTCGGGCCGCGTACTCGGGCTACCTCGATATCGTGAAGGTACTAGTAGAGCACCAGGCCAACGTCAATATTGCCAACAAATCTGGGTGGACGCCACTACACGCGGGCGCCGACAACCCCGACGTGACCAAGTGTCTGCTCGATAGCGGCTCCAACGTCAACGATCTCGACCACCAACAGTGGACTCCCGTAATGCGCGCTACGTACTGGGGGGAGAGCGAATCGGTGCAAGTCCTTCTAAACGCCCGGGCGGACGTGAGCCTGCGTCGGCCAGACGGCTCTACTGTATTACATATAGCTGTAGAACAGCAGTGTACGGATATCCTGGAAATGCTGATCCAGCACGGCGAGGTGATATTCGAGGCCCAGAATGAAGGTGGTGGCACAGCTCTGCTCGAGGCAGCCCGCCGGGCCAACAGCGAAATACTCACAAAGCTACTCGAGGCAGATGCTACCGTTATCAACATCGTAGATATTTCGGGCAGGACGCCTCTGCACCGGGCCTCCGGAAACCCCGACGGCTCCGAAAATATTAGCGTGCTTCTCCGATACAAGCCCGACATCCACATCCGCGACCACGACGGCTACACGGCACTGCACTGCGCCCTCGCTGAAGGGACCAGCGACGCTATGACCCTGCTGCTACAGGCCGGAGCCCGCGCCACGGACCGGTGCGAGACAGGCGGTAGCTGTCTCCAGATCGCAGCAATAAGAGATATTGGCCAGAGCATGCTAGAGGCACTGTTAGAGCTACGATTTCAGGCAGGAGAGGAACCGTGGGATGCAAATGATCGAATAACAGCTATTTGGAAGGCTTACGAAAAGGGGTACTTGCAGAATGTAACTGAACTCCTCAAACGAGAGAAGGACCACAATGTCATTAATTCCCGGTCACCGGAAGGGCATACCCTGTTGGCGGCTGCCCTTCTGGACGGCCAGTGCCTCTGGGCGAAGGACCTTCTCGCCTCTGGAATTAACCCATTCCTGCGTAAAGCCAGCGGCTACCCATCCGCATTTGAGATGATCCCTATGCATACTCCCGGCGAGTTCAGGACCGAACTATTCAATTCGTGTCTCGACAAGCTAGGTACCAATCTTTCCGTGCTAGAGGACGGGTTTGGGGCGCTGCGAGCCGTCCTCGAGGTAGGCTCCCAAGACGGATGGGAGAAGCTGGCGCCGCTCCGCAGATCGGCTTCACGGCGCGAGGACAACGACCAGTGGACGCTGAACCATTTCCTATACCAAATGGGAAACACGCTGCCGTGGATCGATGGCGCGTCTAAGCCACCGGAGAAGAAAACCCGCTGCCCAACCCGCATCGAGTCGCCGCGATCATGGCTCCAGCGTAGCCGGGTGTCGGAACTGGAAATAGTAAACGACCTCGAGGTCAAGTACAAAGGTAAGAGCAACCACTACCCGTTCCTTCAAGCCGCTCGATAAGCAGCAGGTGGGGCCTAACTGACGGCTTTATAGAGCATGAGCGCAGTCCAATAAGCGTCCGAGCAGATCACCCTTTACCGCCTCGAGATACGGGTGTACCGTATTTCGAGATAAAGATATTGGAGAGTGATAACCCGGACAACTTCGACAGGAAAGGCAACAGGATAGCCGGCATGGGCACCTTGGTAGGAATCGGACTGTGCGGTGAGTTTGACGATCTCAGAGACCGCTGGCCGGGATGGAGCAACGACACCATCGGGTACCACGGGGATGGATTCATCATGGAGAATACCATGACACTTGGTGACGGCGACACGTATGCCGAGGGAGACGTGATTGGATGCGGCTTGAACTGGACGGACGGTTCCTACTACTACACCCTGAATGGACAGCTTGTCTGTAAGTCGAAGATGGTCAGCTGTATAAGATTGAACTCTGCTGACACGATGAATCTATGCAGTTAAAGGTTCGCACGAGCTCGTGTACCGCAAGCTATACCCAGTGATTTCCATGTCAGTTCAGCCATGTACGATAAAGGCCAATTTTGGACCTGGGGAGTTCGTTTATACTGGTTTCAATGGTACCTAACCGTGGTGACTCCCTTTTACACAGGACTCCCATTTGCAACCTCTGTTGGATGGACAAGGTCTATGGGTGCTAGCTTGGTTTTATCTGAGTTTGTTCGCAGAAACTCGGAGCGCGAGCACGGGCTGCTCGGGCAACAAATAGGGGGTCTACCCCGGGAATGGCCGGAGCAGAGCGTGGGTCGCAAAGTGTAAGTCCAGGCAAGTACAACAGCCGCTACGAATTTCACTAGCTCTCATGTACACCCAACACAGACGTAATGATCTCTCATAGGCGAAAATACTCCTCCTGAGGCAGAATGGAGAGTCGGTCGAACACACCGAGAGTATGAAATAGCTAAGCGGGATAAGATGAGGCTCGAGTTACGCACCCTGGGTAGGTACCTATTCATAGGCTCGCAGCTCCTGGCGGTAAGCGATGTAGCTTGTAGCCTTTAATTGATAGACCTCATGAGATGATTAGGGTGGCTTGCTGGGCTGCTTATGGGCGCTTTCCGTCCTGCCTCTTCCCGACAGGTACATGAGCTGAGGTTTCAATGTAACGACTCTAAAAAATGGGAGGCGTGTATTTAATAACCCGCAGCCTGCTGCATCAAGTACTTGATATTAGACTACTGCGTGTATACAAGTGGCAACGAAGCATATATGAGTGGATATGATGGATATGAAATGCCTTAGCTGAATACCATATACCTGTTGTGCTAGGTATTCAGTCCCCAACAAACACCAGATACTCCAATCATAACTCTTACAAGGGACGGCCCGGCGCATCTTTAGTTAGCAACAGACTGGCATGCATAGGTAGGCATACATATGTAGGACTTCTTTAGCAGACAACACTGGTGTGAGTGGTAATTTAGGGTAAATTGGAATGCTTGGTCATGTAGGCTGTACATCGATCCAAGATGATATCGCTGTGTAACATACACGGGATAGCTAAGGAAACATTCTGACGTTAGATTGAGCAAGAAAAAGTCGGTTTTCACGTCCTCTCGCTCTTTCCAGCGGCAGCCAGCCTAGCAATTTCACTGGCCGCGAATTGAGGGCCTGGACTATTCTGGGCCATGTGCTCCAAATGTCTCGCATTTTCTTTCATTTCTTGGCCAGACTTATCCTTCACGACTCTTAACAGGGCACCTTCCAGACACTTGATGGTCCAATCAGGACTTGTTTCTGGACAACCCCAGACACCGACGCCAATATCTTGGACCAGCTGTGCGAAATTATACAGGTCAAACCATTGGGGTAGGACTAATTGAGGTACGCCGGCCCTATTTTAAAATGCATGGTTAATCTTTTTCTACTGTGAAAACGGCGGGAAACCTACTCGATGGCCTCATGGTAACAGCCCGCACCGCCGTGATGAACCGAGACGGCGATATGCCCCGTCTTTAGTAGCGCCGTAGGATCAACTGATAGCCACGGGGTCATTTTCACTCGGCCGCTGTTAATGAAGGGTTGCAGCGGCGTAATAAATGCGTCGTCGTATTCGACGCCGCGGTCTACGTTATCGAAAGGATCCGTCGTGTCTTTTCGGAATTTCCAAAGGACTTGCAAGTCGGTTTGCTCGAGGACATGGGCCAACGCCGAGGCCATGGCTGCTGCCTTTGGCTCCATCTATGTGAACCCGCTCCCGAAGTTAACAAGTATAGTTGGCTTTCGAGCCAACCATTTTACCATATTAAGGTCCTGTTCCGACGCTTCCCCAAGAGAAATAGACATTGGCCCCAGACAGCTGACGTTCTGTGGAATTTTATAAAGGGGTCGTGATGCCCCAGGCAGAGTTTGTGTGAACCAGGGCACGTCAGGGCGGTGAAGGTTGTAGAAATTGATAGGATCAGAAAGACCTTTGGACTTGAGAAAAGCCTGCTTCTTCTTTATGTCAGACATGGACAGAACAGAGTAGATGAAACGCAAGGTCAGGTAGATGTTCTCTGGTATTCTTCGTCAAGGAACGGGATATGGAATGCCTGATGCCGACCTTATCATGATGCAAGGTTAACATGAGTACATAGCATCAGAGGCTAATTAAACGGGCATCACATTTTATAGGGGGTCGATGAATGAATGGGTTGATGTATGCATTACTCACAAGGGATATTTCCAGAACATGCTTCCATATGGTTGCTCCATGACAAAGTTATCGATCAAAGTATTAGGCGAAATGAAAGCATGTAGCCTGTTTCTTTCACGTGTCGCATCAATGCCAGGGCGAAAGACGGTATCCAGCACGATGATTGCAGGATCTACTTGGTCAATGATGTCGATTAGTCATTGGTATAGAACGTAGTGATCTTCCCCAGACCAAGGTGAGACATAGAACTGGATATCTTTGCATATTTGGCTAATGCCATCGAGACCTGGTGGATGGGCCATGTTAGACATCGTTCTGCCCGATAACTTGATAGCACGAGTCAACGACAGATCGGGAAGCTGGTGAAATACAACATCCTGGGCGGGATTGGACGGATCCTTAGTGTGAATGTATGAGGAAATGCGCTCTAGTTGAGGTGCTAGGGGAGCGAACGACGCAAAGTGAATCTCCACCGCGGGATGCTCCTCCAGCAGAGATTTCGCTGTTGCTACCAACACGTTCGACAACCCAGCTTCGCTGTTGACGAGAAATAACACAACATTGGCGCGACCAATAATAGGGGGGGTGACTTGAGACTTGGGCTCAGTATTGTAAGTCGAGCCAAAAACAGTGCTAGAATAGAAATTAATGCCGAAACCCCATAGAATAGTTGTCGGGACATGTTGCTAGACTTTCTCGATTGTCAAGATTGTCAAGGTTGTCAATCAGAAGAAAGGGAAGAAAGGTTGTTTCTACTCAAGTGCATTGATGGGAAAACAGGCGGGTGGGGCTGAGCAAAGGGAGCAGAAAATGAGCGTGGCGTAGGTCTTCGGGAGTTTGCTACAGTTGTTCATAATTAACACTACTACCTCCTAAGGTAGATTATTTAATGGTAGGCATTAACATGGGATACCTAAGATTCCTACATATACCCGACGTAGGCAGATGTATCCCCTTACAGCACAAAGGACCGGCCCGTGGATTTGGAGGCTGGTGAACCATTTACGAGTCCCGGTAGTATTCTCGATGCGGAAGCATAACGGCCCTCCAGAAGGGCATGCAAAGACGATGACTACAATTTCCAATCAACCTGCGATCATCCATTGGGGGTCATTGTGTCTCGATATCAAGACTCGACAAGGCAAACGAAGTATCTTGAAGGATGTTGACGGATGGGTTAAGCCAGGAACGCTTACTGCTTTGATGGTAAGATATCTACCCCTGGATATGGTGGGAGGTAAGGTGACCACTGACATTGAACATAGGGGGTAACAGGAGCTGGCAAAACGACTCTCCTAGATGTCTTGGCCCAGCGCGTTAACGCAGGTGTGGTGATTGGTAACATGTATGTTAACGGCCGCTCCCGAGGTGCCGGCTTCCAACGACGCCTGGGCTATGTTCAGCAAGATGATATCCACCTCCCCACTGCAACAGTTCGCGAGGCGTTGCAGTTTAGCGCCAATTTGAGACAACCATGCGCCGTATCAAGAAGCGATAAGATGGCGTATGTTGAAGACACGATACAGCTTCTGAATATGGAGCACTATGCTGATGCAATTATCGGTCTTCCTGGGAAGGGTTAAACGTGGAGCAGCGGAAAACTCTCTCGATAGCCATCGAGATGGCTGCTAAACCAGAGCTACTGTTATTCTTAGGTGCGGTCTTCTAACTTTTATTGAAAGAATTGAACTGACCACAAGATTGATTAACAGATGAGCCGACCTCCGGCCTTGATAGCCAAATGGCTTGGTCTATCTGTACGTTGCTGGGCAAGCTAGCAGCCAGCGGACAGACAGTGCTTTGCACTATTCATCAACCATCCTCTCAAAAATTTAGTATGTTCGACCAACTACTCCTGCTTGATAAAGGGGGCAAACCACTATATTTTGGCGAAATAGGCCAGGGCGGCGCTTCCGTGATGGCCTATTTCGAACGCAACGGTGCTCCAAAGTTCCAAAAAGACGACAATCTAGCCGAGTGGATACTCACAGTGACTCAGAACGAAGCTCAGATCAACGCAGAGGGAGAGATCTATAGCACGTGGGCTGAGACGTGGTATTCAAGCGATGAGAAGCGTGCCGTCCAGAGCGAACTTGCGAGGCTAAGGATGAAACCACAGAACACGACAGAAGTGCTAGATGCGAGGTCAAACCAAGAATACACGGTACCTGTTTTGCGACAGATACCTCTGGTATTCAAACGGATGTTGCAAGACCAGTGGCGAGACCCGGTATATCTGTACTGCAAGATCGCGCTCTGTATATGCCAGGCTTTAGTGAACGGCATATCTTTTTACAAGACTTCCCACGATGCACAAGGACTCGTGAGTCTTTTGTTTGCGATCTCCCTCATGGCGCAGATGTTCAACTCTGTCAGCCGGCTCATCACGCTTCGGTTCGTCGGGGGACGTGATCTGTTCGAAGCGCGTGAGCGGAGCTCTAAAATGTATCACTGGATCGCCTTTATCTCTTCTAACATGCTACTCGAGGTATTCTGGTACATTCTGATCTCGGTGCTAGTTTTTGCCTCTTGGTACTACCCGACAGGCTTATATCTCAGTGGGACGGCCGAGCGCAGTGCTCTCGCATTCATCCTTCTCTGGCTTTTCATCCTCTGGTCTGGTACGTTCTGCCAGGCCTTTGCTGCTGGGTTTTCCCAAAGTGAAACGGCTGTTCAGGTTGCGACTCTGTGCTTCTGGCTATCTATTGTCTTTGGCGGGTAAATGCAGCACTAACGCGACCTTGTAAAAATAAAAATGCTCATATTTGGCTACAGTGTTCTCGTTTCTCCAAACAACTTTCCTCGCTTTTGGATCTTCATGTACTACGTCTCGCCGTTTACATATTTTCTCCAAGGCCTCGCCGCGGCTGGGCTCGCCGGCGTTGATATAAAGTGCTCCCCAATCGAATTACTGGAGCTTCAGATACCACATGATTCGGCGGCTCGAACTTGTGGCGATTATTTGGAGCGGTATGCGATAGACACCGGTGGCTATGTCTCTAATCCGTCTGCTATAACAGACTGTCAATACTGTCAAGTCTTCAATTCTGATCCTGTCTTGGAAGGTCTAGGTATAAACCCACAGCAATACTGGCGTAATGCAGGCATTCTAGCGGTTTATGTCGTCTTCAACGTTATCGCTACTTTTGTTATTTACTGGTCAGTAAGGGGAAGAAGAGCGCCAGCACAAGGGTATGAGAATTCCTTGTTCCTAGTTGAGAGCAAGCCATGCTTCTTTCCTTCTGGACTTGGCAAATATAGAATTTGCTCCTCCTAGGTCGAGGGAGGACGCCACAATAATCTTCGTCCATGACCGATCCTTAGGGTCGCACAAAGCCGTTACTTGGAATCAACTTCTCTTTATTTCATCAATTCCGGCGGCCAATCAGATACTTAGAATCGCCCCGCACTTTTCGACCTTTCCGGCAGATATGTTAATTAATGCGTGGGGAGTGTCACGATGCGGGCCCCTATCTATGATCTAGCAGCCACCGGCAAGTCCCGGGTCCATATATATAAGGTTCTTTTGTCCTGGCTGTGGAGCCCCTGATGGGCCTGGTAAAACCCGCCTATCTCTAGTGGCTTAGGCCACTAGACTCTTGACCAGGGGAGGCTAGGAATAGCATCACATGAGAGGCAGAGGAGGGTAGGCAAGAGGGGAGAAAGTAAGGGACGGTGATCTTGGCGTGCGTTTATGGTTCAACGTCTTCTATTCAACGCCACCAACTCGATTTAGAGACCCGATGGCTCAACTCTACGACGCAGATGCCGAGTAAGCTCTCCACCCAACGCCACGCGAAGGCGAAATTGATCGTTAGCCTGACCACAACCTTCGCCTCGTTGCAACCCTTTCCTGATACTATCGCACCACGCGCCGAACCGCACGCGGTCATATGAACTCACCCTCTCCGTGGCAACGTGTGAGAGGGAGTGCTGTCTGGTTTTTGATACATCCGGAGATTGCCCCAGAAACCCAGTTGACTCCATTATAATCTTTACTCTCATAAGAATCTGCAATCCACGTTCCAGTCTGTACCAGAGAGCCGGGTCTACCACAGAAAGACCGGCCATATTTTCGATTCTTGAACGGCATCGTTATCATCACACCGGCCTGCCCTGGTAGAACGGTTGCCTTGGTTTGGATCGTGGTTTGGGTTGTCCAAGTGTAGGTGTAATCGATGCTGAAACTGACACCCAATATGTTTTCGATAATCTTGTAATCTACACCGGCTGAGACTGAGATCGCGTTGGAGGCACTGTAACTGTTTGCAACAAAGACGTCAATGCCAGTTCCGGCACCGATAATAACAGGCGACATTTGTATGTCCCAATCAACGAATCGCTCAGTCTTATCGGTTACAACAATCGTGGCGGAGCAGTCATCACGAGCCTGGAGATTGGTCTCGGAGGTGAAGTTGAGCCAAGACTCGTCGATTTGAGGGGCCTCTGATTGAATGGCCATGGACTCCAACATATTCAGGAAATCGCCTGAATGCACCACTTCCGCTACACGTTATATATAGTCAGCATTGCCTTAATGTCAAAACCAACACGATATTCTAGACAGCTCTGGTGAAATTCGGGCTTTGGGGCCAAGGATACTTACCACGTCCATTGTCGAACACGAGGACTTCATCGTCCTGGAGAAAGGTCTCGGAGGTCGAATTTCTGGCGACAAGATTGCTGATGTCTAAAGTAGGGAAGCCATTGACGAGGCTGATCGCAAGAAGCAAAAGGGGAACTGAGCGCAGCATTTTGGACAGGGATTTTGGGTGACTTCAATGAGTTGAATGTTAGGTATAGCTTAAACTTGACTCGATTGATGCTGAACAAAGAAGCTGATAGAACTCAGGAGATATCCTCCTATATAACTACATTGTGGACGGGTGTTCTTGATAGTTCATACAATGTCCATTTTCCGTGTATCTCTCGAGATTCGAGACCTTGCTGGCTCTCTTCTATGCGATGTTCTATAATTATGCGGATTCTACGGGAAGAGCCGCACGCCCCTAGATGCTTGTGCTTGATATTTACACCTTCCAGATTTGATGACCGATTTCCAGATTCGACCACCGATCTGGCCCACGTGGTGGATAAGCTACTATGAGCCAAGATCTTTCAGTGAGCGCCGACGATCTTTCATATCTGCGTGATTGGCCTTTGCTGTGTCGTAACAAGGCTGTGCCCATTGAACGGCATGGTCCACCCTACTTGGGCTATGCCAAGCTAAGAGAGCATTGACGCCATTTATTAATGCCGCACGCACAGACTGGGGCGCAAATACGAGAACCTCAACCAAAAGTCCCTATTCTACATAATGGGGAGTTGTAAATACGCAGATGGGAATAGAGAGGAGGGTTAGGGGTTAGGGGATGCGGCGGAGTAGTCAATGGAAAGCATCAGGAGTATCCTGCAATCAAATCGACATTTTTAGATTGTTTTACAACAATTCGGAACTATCCGAAATCTATAGGGAGTACCGGGGTCAGCTTCCTCCAATCGCAATGCTCCTGGGGACTGAACTGGTTATGATGGTTGATACCTACTATATATATCTACCTACCTATAGGGTGGACCATGGATATATATATATGCATCTGTGTGCCAGTGATCAACTCCAACACTACCTACCCTGCCATACTAATTGGTATTCTCAACTCGTTTTGTAGCTTGCTCATCCATCAATCATGCAGTGGTCAACAGTTTCACTTCTCATGGTCCTCGTCTCCAGGTAGGCTCATGATTTGAACACTCAATCCACTCAAGGTGCCCCTTACTAAGTTCAGTTTCTATCCTCAGGGCAGCGGCGGACTTGCACGCTGCAGCAGCCTGTATCGCAGCCAGGGACTCTACTGTAGCTGGCTACGAGATTCTTCTTAATGGTGAGTCCCTCAGACTCATCGATGGTGCGTTGCTGACCCCGAACAGCTACCAGCTGCGCTTGCGAACTCTACAAAAAACGCAACACAGGTAGTAAACAGTGGGATCAATGCCCAGACTGTACTTTTGTGTGTTTGAACCAATGAACCATAAATCCTCTGCCCTTGTTGACTGTCATATAGGACGGCTTAGTCTGTAACTCTGCAGCGAAGCACATTGGTGGAGACGAGGCAAGCCAATTTCCTTTTACCTCAACCTGAGGGTGATAGATGCTAACAACCATTGAATTAGATGACTTATTACTGCGAGGAGAAGTGCGGAGCCAAAGGCGCCCAAGCGGACAGCTGAAATAAACCGGCCGCGTCAAATGAAGCAGATGAGTCTGGACGATTAGAATGATGCAACGAGATGGGGACGCGAAAGGTCTAGTAAAGAGGGCTATGTGTATAGCTTATTTGGTTTTGGCAGTTCTGACGTTTGGTGCTATCATCGGGATGGATCTTGAGCCGGGGAGAACATGCCGAGGAGAGGTGCTTGATAGGGAACGCATATAAGAGGTCGCATGTAGCATAAGGGATGCCATTTCTAGATCTCAAAACTTCCAATCCTAAACGCTTCTATGCCATGTAGACGTAATTTATATGCACATCCATACTGGTCATCTCGACCTTCTCATAGCTTGAATCCATCCGAAGTCTGATCAATAGAGCCAGCTCCGCTACAAGACCCTTTTTAAACCTCGAGCACTCGGGCAAAAGGGGTTATTAGATGGGATTAGGTAAGCACCTAGGTGCCTATATGCGGCCTAGGACTTTCCAGAGCTATGCAACATAGATCTAATAGTAATAATAGCACGTATCTATGAGATATTCTTGCAGTATCTCGCACTCTCGTGGGGTATTCCGTTTACATTTGAATATGTACGCGTGGGCGGCGTTCTTCAAGTGCAACTCGATACCTTTTCTTGGGTATGACGGTGAAACAGTGAAACGCCATATCTTTCACAGGTATTATAGTAGTGTCTCGCTGTAACATATTGCAAGATCAACAGCTGTTGCACATGTGCTCCTATATATTCCGTTCCATTTCCCAGCGGATACACATAGACAGCAACGGGAATCCCGAGGAGAAACGGGTTTCGCTATAGCCCTAGCGACGTTCCGCTTCAACCACTGATATCGAACGTATCAGGTATCCTGCTTGGCCCATCGGGTGAAAACAACTCATTGAAATGCGCCCAAAAGGGGTCGCTAACTTCATCCGCGTATTCGACGCCTATACTCTGCGAGCCTGCGTTCTCACCTGTAGGCTTAGACGTTGCCTTAGGTATGGGAAACCCAGCGGTGCCATTCGAAGGGTCGATCGTGGTATAAGACATTCCAGGTGAAGGCATAAACGGTTCTCCGGCCTTAGTCTGGTGGAAGCTCTGAATGAGGTTGAGACAGTCCCTAATTGCCGTCACGTCACGCAGGCCATCGCCATCTACCAGGCGATGGAGATAAGCCTCGAAGTCGGCCAGCGAGTCAGCATTGTTGACCTTGTCTCCTGCACCATTGGTAGCGCCTGTAGCACTCTCGTAATCTACAACATCATTGTATTAGTGTTGAATTTGAATACGCTGCCCGAGTCACTTACACGGCGACGGAATCTCCTTAGCAGATTGGACTTTGAAGATGGTTTTATAAATCTCATTCCACTTCTGCTCGTCAGAAACCCCTCGCAGTTTCTTCTGGATCTGGGCTTTCTGTGTCTCGTCAATCGTATTGATATCCGGAGCAGGATCTTGTATCGGACAGCGCGGACCTGAACGATGATGTTGATCTAGCTCGCATATGTTTTCGAACTCGGCGAAGCATCGGCTGCATCTGTGACGGGGTGAATAGTGCTTGCGGTATAGATGCTCCCTGTCTCTCTTGTTAGCCGTGAGTCCTCTCGCCACTTAAGCCGAATCAAGAGACATAGGTACTGACTTCAATCTGGATATACCCCAACCAGGTCCAAAACATGCTTTCCAGTATTTCTTGCTATATCTTGCAGGATTTCGCTTGTAAAAAGGGCAGGCAAACAGTATGTCCTCTTTAGCTATCTCTGGTGGCTCTTGAGTTATCCCTTTGGTTGCTTCCGGTAAGTTCTGATATAAGACATCCGGTAGTTTACCTCTTTTCTTGCGCATTTTTCGTTGTGTATCATGTTCGGTGTCGCTATATTCGGTTATATCATCTAAGTATCGCTTTTGGCTACTGGAACTAGCAGTATCAAGGGGTTCAGACTGGATGTTCGGTCGGATGTTGTGCTGAGTGTCGTCATACGAACACGAGGCGGAGCGATTGAAGACGACAGGACCCCGACTGTAAGTATCAGCCGGGTCATCCCCTGTAATCAAATTAGTTATAGGTACATGGTTACTGGGACTTGGAGCATTGTACGTACCGCAATCGAGAGATCGTCGTGTGTCGTTAGTGTCAGTTACGGAATAGCTATTATGATCATTAGAGCCTGAGTTGGTTCCTCGGCCGGAGTAGTCGCTGTGAAAGTGCCTTGGGCTCGGGGATTCATCAAACGTATATAGCATATCAGATGGCATATCAGGGCAATATCTCGAAATGTCGCTATAACCCAAATTCGCAATGGTCTCCCCTTGAGGGCAATGGTTGCACTGGAGGCTTGCCCCTATAAAACTAAAGGAGCTTTGGTCATTAGCAGCCTGCATTCTTTGGACGAATAACTCGTTACCCGGTGGTGTCATAGCAATGTGAGTTTGGCTCGGCGGAGAAGCTGAAGTAACGGTGAAGTTAGGATTGTAAAGTTCGTCGTCGTAGACATCCGTCATCGTACGATCCAATTCAGGGATGACATTGGTGTAGCGATGAACTATACAGCGGGAAACGTGTGAGATATAATCGTAGTTATAGTTAAATATGTCAGGCCTGAAGAGGATGGCTTACCTGTGTTTGGTCTCTCATGGTCATCTTCAAGATTAGAAGGTGATGGCGTGGCTGGCGAGTCGCCGCCCGCAATAGAACTCGCCACCGACACTGGATGAGATCTTATAGATGGACCATCATCGGCCGGTAAGTGAAGCGCTGTCGCGGAAGTGGGACTTGGTGGCTTATGAAGCGCTGCTGTGTATTCCGAGGTCCGTAGGCATTTCTGCTGGAGATGTCGGAGCTTATTGACAATAATCGCACTGCCATCGCCCGTCTTCCAGTCCGTATTCAAAAGCTCATCTCGTGTCAATCTTAGCAGGTCGACAAGATAGGGGCTTGCTGAACTGTTACTAACCGTGCCGTCGATCTATGATATTATTAGTAGAGGGTTCGTGGATATATGATCGTACATCTCACCTGCACGGTGCTGGGCTCGCGAACTGTTGGCGGAGTGATCGCGCCTTCAGAAGAGTTCCCGTCCTGCGTACTGGAGTTTTCGTCTGGTTCCTTTGGAGCAATAGGGCATAAAGAGAAAGATATAACCCCTTCCCACCCGTGAAGCATCCATACAGCATCTTCAAGGAGAATACACCCAACGAACCAAGCGCCCCCAGTACTAGTCCCCTTAACATCATCCTCCAGGGCGGGATGAATGCGTGGCTTCTCAGTAGGACTGTGACTTAGACCTGTTACTAGCCAGCAGTATAATGTCTTAAGTCCAATGGCGCTTATCGCTGTTGGAGGCTCGCTGCTATCGGTGGAGCTTCTTAGCCAAACAATATCGTCCGACTTGACTTTCTCGTGGCTCCTGTAGTCCGATGCACCCACTGTGCTGCTTTCATGATTCATTTCGTTCAACGCTGCAGCGACGCCAATGCTATGTTCTATGACCCATTCCGAAAGAGAAGCGTTTGCGGCCGGCCTAGGATTCGTTTCCTTAGAGGAACGAAAGATATGTTGATTCCAAGGAGAAAGTGAATAAAACGATGCCCCATGCCGGAAGGCAGCGAGAGGACTAACACGTTGACTTGGCGCGACGGCAGCCAATTGCCTAAGCAAGGCAACTTCATGCTGAAAATCCTCTACACGTTTGCAATGTAACTCCTTTAGAGCAAAGTAGGGCTCTTCCTAAAGTGATCATTAGCATCTAGCCCTAAGCGTTGACCTCTAGAGCATACCTGATTCTTTTCTAAGTTGTGGTGCGAAGGGTGGATCTTGACTTTTCGTACATTGCCATGTACACCGATTTCGACGGATGAAGAGGTAGTAAGGTCGTCATATATGAATGGCATGATGGTTCGGGCATCAAAGTCGTATAGGGCAACGTCACCAACAGTGCTAGCAAAGAATGGAGACAGAACCGCCCACTGTACCGATATGAATGCTTCGATATTTGGCATTATCCAGCCATCGAAGCACCGCTTAAGCACGGCAGTCAATGATGGAGGGTACAGCCGGTACGCTGCTTCACCTCGGAAGTGGACGTGATCAATCGGTAGGAAGGAATCCGTAAACCCCTCGGAGATGAATGCCGGAATGCTGTCCAACATATTGAGAAGAACCAAAATCGAGAACGTCTTCGAAAGAGGCGGCTTCGTCTGGCCCTTACGAACCGAAACATCTCCAGTAGGGATCCCAGTAATTAATGTCGTATACCGGTCAAGGTCATATTCAGGGAGCGTGGGAATACACCTCTTTAACTCTTCTTTCACCAATGGTGGCGTGAGAGCTTCTATTTGATCTAACGATAAGAATGACCTTGGCTCGAAACCTGTAACTCCACACATTGTCATATGGAGGCGGTTGAAAAGGGGAACAGAAACCGAAGTGTTTTGCTTGGTGGATTGCCTTGCAAAGTTCGTGGCACTGGATTCCGTGCATTCTAGCTTGACAGCATTGTTCCATTCACCGGGCTGAGAGCCGGCTCTATCATGGAGACTTTGATCATCCATATCGGCCGTCGCATATGCAGTATTGCTAGAATAGGCCCCAAGGCGTGAAGTAAAGGTGCGATATGCGGTCATTAAGAATGAAGAAACCTAAGTAACTCAGGTAAATAAATTATCACGATAGTCTTCCAGCCCTACATAATAGACTAAACCGCAGCCTTACTTACGCTCATACTGTGGAAATTCGCAAGGCTGGCAATTCAATTATGCGTTAATGCGCACCTGCGCAATCCGTGTGCGGGTTAAGGCTCCCTCCAATGAGGCAGTCCCATCACTTTTCTTCTGCTCTTCAGCCACGGTGAGTAAGCAAGTTTAATAATGTCATCCATTGGGCAAGGTGAGCCTGACGACGGCTGTGCTAGCAGGTGTGGTTACACCGGCAGCTTCTAGAATCGTGATCCTACAAGATCGTCGTTAGCAAATAAGCACGCGACCAAAGGTAAACCGGGCAAAAAAAGGGGGAAAGTGGAGTCAAGATAATTCGGTTAAGATTTCGAATATACGACGTGTTAGATTTCTTCGTAGATGTTACAGATCTCATAAAGATACATAGCCGACGGGGGAGTAGGTACAGCTCTAGATCCGTCTTATCCCTAAGAGGTGCGGATTCAGCTTAGACAACTAACTCAACTCCCCTTATGACCTCTCCCTCTCCTTGCCCAACCGGACGCCGACGCTACGTAATGCAAAACTCAACCAAAAAAAAGGGGTATATCAAAATATGTACTTTGTCGGAAGATGCTCTCCAAAAAAACGGCACAACCAGATAGTCGTGTAGGGAGCGCATGCCAGGCAGAGCTCCGGACGCTTAGTGTAATATACCCTTTTTCCCTCTAACGAAATCTTTCGGTATCGCTTCCAGGGCGTTTTGCCACCGTACGTGAGCAGCGTCCGCTTGGGCGGTGTCGCCCGCTTCCCTATACCAATGCTCGAGCCGCTCTAATTCGCCGAGCATGTATCCCATATCGGGGTCCCATTGGCCCTCCATCACCGAGACTATCGTTTCGAGGTAATGTACCGACAGCTGGTGGTTTGATGCTTTGGCGATGGGATCGTCGGTTACCAAGAATTGGTTCCTGTGGTAATGGGCCAGTGAGGTCAGCGCGATATAGACGAAGAAGTCCGTATTGTACGCGATGCCCTTGGTATTTTCGAGCACCGTATTGGCGAGTTCGAAAACGCGCTCGCCTTGCCACATGGTCTGGTTTCCGAGAATCAGCAGCTCCGTTGCTTGGAAAACGGTTAGCTCCTCTACCGCCGTTGGCATGGGGCCTTGAATGAGCCGCGCGAAGTCGCAACGGCTCTGTAGGCGACGATACGGCTGTGTTTTGTATTGGTAGGCTCGCGGGATGAATAACAGCGGATACAGCCTTGCTAACGTGTCTGCCGGGAGACCCGAGTGTTGCTCTTCGATGACGAGTAATTTTTCGGTGCACTCAAATATAAAATCCCAGTACTCCTCGTAGTCGTGAGTACTAAGGAATTTCCAGATGCCTTGGAAGAGTCGAGCTAAAGGCCCCTCGACTCGGATGGTGGCGGAATATGCTGCGAGATATCTCCAAATCTCCTTAACGATTCCCTTGTTGGAAGCGTCGAGGACGGTGATTAGTAAATGCACGAGTCCATAAATCGACGGCTTTTGGAACATCAAGTGAAGAGACTGAAAGCCCTGTTCACACATTGCCCCCCCTCTTTCGAACTGGCCAACCGAGAATAGCCAGTCGGCATTGGTAATATCTGTGATGGCGCAGCGTAATTCGTCACCGCGATAATGGGCGGCGCAAGCGACCAAGGGGGTATCGGGCGGACAGTACCAATTCCAAGCCAAATCCCTCGCGCATTGCAAGACGAGTTCCTGTATCGACAGACTGCCTGGAGCTTGTAACGTCTTGGGACTCTCGGGGGGCGGCGTGAGACACCGTAGGTTCTCGGGTAGGTTCTCGGCCAAACCGGGCTCTACTAGATCGTATTGCGAGATACCCTTTCGTTTGAGGTAAGCATCGATAGCGACCTCCTTTCCGTTGCGATGAAAGGCGGTGCGCTTGCCGACGGCGTTTCGTTGACGTTGAACCTGAAGCATCGCGATGACGTCCTTCTTGCTATTGTTCTTGCTGAACCCCCACTTGTCAAAGCGCGATTTGTACATGCGCACACTGCCGGTGTCGTTAGCGAGCTGGATCTATAAAATGTGACGGTCTGAATGACTTACGTCGCTCTAAAGCCCTTCTGTCGCATGATGGCCATGACCTCCTTCAGGGGTCTATTCTCCTCCAGATATAATCGCCGAATCTCGGTTTTGTGAGTTTCCCATACTTGTGCCGAGTGCTGCTGCGAAGGATGCGCTTCTCCAGTTTGCGACGAGAAGACAGTCTGCATGTGGATCGCCGTCGGCTTGACGGGGTCATTCTCGTGCTTTGAGACGCTGCCCGATTCACTGGGGCTAGAGTTAGAGTCGCTGGCAGGAGGGGAGAGCTCAGGCGAGAAGGTCTGCGTGACCGGAGTCGTGACGGAGGCCCGGTAAGGAAGCAACATTTTGGCATTAGGTTCAGGTATGTAATTATTGACGGAGAAAGTGAAGTCGCTATGCATCTTGTCTCTGTATTTTACCTTAGATAGGTAGATATTAAAAACAACGAGAGGCTCAATAGGGAGCTAAGGTGTCGAGTGCGGGCGGGTTGTCGATCTGGTTAGTAGCTCGCGCAACAAGGATGTCCTTCGTTTGGGAGAGTTGGTAGATGAGGGTGTTCCCGAGGGCTAGCGGGAAGAGAACTGGAGATGAAGCTAGAGTAAGATTATGCGAAGCTACTGTAGACAATGATGCCGATGAAAGAAAAAGAAGAGGATGTCTACAGCATACAAGCGGGTTACGGCGAATGAGTAGTCCTAGGGATGGGCCGAACAAGGACGATGACAGTAAGTGCGGACGATGAAAGAAATGGATAGCGCCATCAACAGTAACGAAGGTGGTAGAAACCCTCAAAGACCTAGCGAGTAACGTACCAAGGGGGGGAGGACGTAAAGGAGGGGGCAATATTGTATAGGGGCGACTCTAGTATTATTTAATGTGTATGTATGTACCTCCTAAGGCTAAGTACCAGGTAGGTATAGTAGGAGGTACATAAGGTAAGAAACAGCAGTTTGGTAACTCCAGCGATTCGGACAGATTGGATGCGAACCGATGCCTTGCATTGACGTAGGCTGCATAGGTAACGTATACTGTGGTAATTTATCGTCCTGGATCCCCATGGATTCCCATGTGGAGTGTAAGAGGAGGGCAACTGATGGCTTAATACAGCATAAGTCGGTGGAGTGAGGTTGCTTCGCACGTCTTTTTCGTCTTAATTCGACCGTAGCGTACAGTTACCATAGTATGTAGTGACAGGATGGGTTTTTCTTAGCCTTCGAACCGCTGCCGGCAATGGATTGGAATGGTGGGCATGGGCATAGCAGGACCGAGGAGAGACAAAAGTGGATTGGTAAGGGTGAATGATATCGGCGTGAACACTAGGCCAAGTCGCCTAACCCGCCTTACTAGGGCTGGCTCTACAAGGAGATAGGAGATATTGTACAGACGAGGGGGACAAGAGGGCAAGGGGACAAGGGGAGAAAGCCGCTGGTAACATAAGGGAAAAAGGAGAAACTGGAGGGGGAAGATGGCGAGATGGGCAGATGGGATGATGACGGGGACACACACGGACGGGGACAAGTCCTAGTCCCCATATCCCATATCCCATCCCATATCCTATGATCCCCACTATCGTGATATTGAAACACTCTTTTTCTGCCTTGCCGTGCATGCCCCTTGCTTCACGCAACCTGCAACTGATAATTGATCAGTGATCAACGATCAATCAGCGTTGGCGTTCGGTTTTAGTACTCTCGGCTCCCTTGCGAAGTTTTCTCTTAGTTCTCTCTTAGTTCTCCTCTCGGACTCTTCTCCACCCTGTGATAGCCCGCCGACAGAACTTGACAAATCATTTTACTAGGTAGATAGAATCATATCTCTCCCTCTTCTCTGCCCGCCCTATCATTTAGCTCTCAAGCCACACCCGCACGCTTGCCCGCTTGCCTGCTTGCGAGAAGCTAAATGGATAGAATGCCGCGCCCGTATTTAGACCAATTGTCATTTGCCGACCTCCCCCGGCATTAAAAAAGCAGCAGAGACGCACGAGCAAGCGACAATATTACAGAAGGGCTTGCCGCCACGAGCATCGGAATGTCTTAGCTGCATCAGCAAACCCAGCACACCGGGCTTCCATGTCGGTCTGTCAGCTTCCCACCCCCTAATATATACGGATGTAGTGGATTATTTTCCAGTTCTCATTCGACGGAGGGAGCCAAAAGGTGTGAAGCACTACAGAAATGTGATATGTGGGCCACGTGGTCTGTCATTACGAAAACCAGGTACGGACACAGATACTACTTTGCTGCAATTTTTAGCATCACATTGGATCTGCCCCCCTTTTCGGTCCCGTCCTGCCCGTCCACTCTGCCACTGTATGAACGCGGCTGTACACGTACGGAGGGATCCGTAAGGTGGTATGCACGTGGAGCCTCGAGTTTCTGCGAGCCCGCTTAGATAATTGCTTGCGCCGATCATCTTCTCAGTCTCGTCTCTTGCTGGTTCGATTCGGCATAGATGCTGAGATGCCTGGATGCCACTATCTCCTGCATCTCTTAGAATTGCCGAGACGTCGAAGAAACCCGGGGCGCTTCTTAGCTTCCACATAAATTTCGCTCTCGTACACTAGTACCAAGTGGCTGGAATCAATTATCAAATTGTATACAGCAGGAACATATTAAGTATCCCTGGTCCAATAGCATTCTTCGTTCTTATGTGCTACCGCTATTGGTTTCCTCCTTTTCGGGTTTCTTGCTGTCTCTCCTCGTCAGAATCTCGTCTACGATACCCATGTCCTTGGCCTCTTGGGCCGTCAAGTACTTGTCACGCTCCATCATGTCCTCCACGTCTTTCAGGTTATATTTCTCGTGGTCAAACGCCGCGTTCAAGTGCTTTCGGTAGATCTCGTTGACCTGCTCGCGAGTCCTCTGTATCTGGTTCGCATAAATCAGAATGTCGCTTGCAGGACCCTGCGTACCGCCCAGGGGCTGATGAATCATGATACTGCTATGCGGCAAGGCAAATCGTTTTCCCTTTTCACCCCCCGTAAGCAGCAGCGAGCCCATGGATGCCGCCTGGCCTAAACACACCGTGGACACCGGCGAACGGATATAACTCATCGTATCGTAGATGGACAGCCCGGCCGTAACGGAGCCTCCGGGGGAGTCAATGTACATTGTGATAGCTTTTTCTGGGTTGTCGGACTCCAGCCAGAGTAGCTGCGCAACGATCGAAGCCGACACCGTATCGTCTATAGGCCCGTTGAGACATATTATTCGTTCCTAGCCACGATTTAGGTTAGTAGAGGACAATGGGCGACGGTAAGAAAATGGTAAGGTTCCGACATACTTGTAATAGCTTAGAAAAGATATCGTCTGTGCAATTGAGTTAGCAAAGGTTGCCCGCGATCCCAAAGCCTCTACAAGTTCGAGGACTACGAACATGTTCTCCAACCGCCAGTCTATTCCGTCAGCTATCGGGTCTAGGTCTCGTGCGAGAACATTGGCCTCTTACAGTTACTTCTGTGATGTACGGTAAGGGAACAGCTGCTCGAGGCGGTTGCATATGACCATTTGGCATTGGGAATTGGGAGAAGCGGCGGGCGCTATGTGTTGCTGTGGTCGGCAGCTTTCGTGATGCCACTCGCCATAATGGCCGTTGGCAGTTCATGATGTGAGACGGTATGGTAAAACGGATTGGCCGGCGAGAGAGCCAAACAAGGTAGGCGAAGAGGAGGTAGTCAAGTTATTCGCCAGTTGGGATTGGAATATATGAACCTGGTTCGAATTGGTTTACGTTCAATGTTACGTTCGATGTTCGTCAAGCCTGCAAACCAGTACCAGTGTTCGATATCCGAACTTGCAGTCCCTGTACGGTTTAGCGATCTCGCCGCTAAATGGAAGCGGGAAGCGCTAAAAGTGCCGTTGGAGAAGGGAGCTATGCCCCTCGATTACTCCATAGCTCCGGTACGTACTTATCGACACGCCGACATACCGCCGCTAAATCTTGACATGTAGACATGTAGATTTCAGCTCAACGGCGTCAAATCCCCTCCCACCTCTTGCTTTACTGCCTTTTACTGTTGGTACTCGACTCGTTAATTATTATCTTGATGTGGTTATGAACCTATGTAAGGCGCTGCGGCCGAGAAGTGCGAGGCCTAGCCAGCATAGAATAACCTCGCCGGCGTGCTTCAACCGCCGATGCTTCGCCGATCGGTATGGCAGTCCCTCCAGGCCGCGCACAGTACAAGGCAAGCCGAACTCTGACGAACAGCTGTCGAGCGATCGCGACGATGCCTTCAAGATCAACCCGGAAAACAAGACGGTAGAGACCGCCGTCGGCTCGTTGCCGCTGTCGCCCGTCATGGACCCTACCTTCTGGGAGGCCACGCGCCGGCACCAGGTCCCGAAAGCGAAGCCTGGGAAGCTCCAGAACTCGGTCGAGCGCCAGCTTCGGGCCAACGCGTTTGGTAAGGGGGAACGAATGCGAGCCGAGATAGCTACCCTTCTTAGATGCTAATACCCTACATATGTATAGCGAAAGCCCTGGCGACACCGGTGCGCATGTGCGCCCTGACCAAAACCCGCCTACCCAGCTTCTTCCTCCAAGATTTCAACCTCGTCGCCCACCCCGAAACCGACGCGCCCTGGTTGATTCCCAGCAGCCTCATACCCGACAGGCCGTCTCCAGCTCAAGAGTTGGGAGCGAAGGGGATACCACCAGCCGCAGACGAGGCGAGCTCTGACGGGGCAAGAGAGAGCGTAGAAGACACCCAATCCGAGCCACACAACTCGAAAGACTCAAATTCTACGGTAGCTACATCAGAAGACAGCAGCCGACTACATGGTCGGGCTGCCTACGTACTAGCTAGGCAAGATTTACTTTCTTCCTTCGTCGTGAAGAAGTCAGGTTTCGACAGCGCCCCCAAGCAGATCACGGGATCTCATTCCCGGCAGAAAAATCTAGCAGGCAAGGTGGTCTGGCGCGAGGACATGGACACGTACATCCTGGACCTGATGCGGCAAGCCATCGTCGACGACCTGCTATACCTGTCCGGGCTCTGCTCGGAAGCAGGACGGTACTACATCGTCAAGTGCTACGGCTGGGCCGACGTGCAGTACAAGCACAAGGGCGCCGTGCTCTGGTTCGGAGAACCCGACGAGGGCGGTGCTGTGCCGAATCAGACCGGCGACGGGCCCGGCCCGTTTGCCACGTTCGATATCCGGAAGGAGGATATCCAGGGCGAGGCGATGACCACGAGCGTAGCCGTACACAACATGTCCATGCTCCTGGGCCCCGAGCGGGCCGGACGCGTGAAGGGGCAGGCCGCAGCTCTGAAGGATGGCAGCCTCTTTATGCTTGCCGGACGACGGACGACGGACCTGCAGTTGAAGCTTTGGAGACTCCAGGGATATATAGAAGATTATAGAGAAATATGAAAATAAATTTTAGCTTCCATTAGATTTTTCTCATTCCGGTACAAATAGACAGACTATACTCTGATGAAAATCACCGAATACCTGTTACAGATATACATGCCTTTCTGCTGAAATAAGGGGCAGGTCTCCTTACAGTCTCATCGTCAATTGTCATAGCGCAAAACCTGAGGACTGTCACATAGAGTAATAGGTAAAATCGAAGTGGTTTCTGTCCTGTTCGAAATGGTTTAGTGCTTTAGCAGTGTGGACGGTATTCAACATACGCGGTTCACTCAATGGATGTTCAAATTTAGGATAATACAATCACGAACGAATTCAGACACGATCAAGTGTTTCATTAAGTGCTTTCATTTCGGCGGATTAACCCGCCCCATCTGCGTCTCGTAATGGCATGACATGAATGTAGAATACATGAACGACCCGGAATGCAACAACTTAACTAGCGATAGCTAACCTATGCCAGATACTACTGTGCCCCCGAGGCCGGGAGGGTATGAGCAAATTACCGAGAGAAAAAAAGCCCGCCAGAGACGTTGTCGCCCCAAGTAGAAACCCGAAAACCATCCAAACTCCGATGAACTTTTGCGATTCCCGTTTCATTCCCATCCGTGAATGCATTTAGTCAACCTCCTCCATGGCGCTGTCACCCGTCTCGACGGCGGCAGTCTCCTCGGTAGCAGGGACCTCCTCAACCTCGGGCTGCTCATCCAGATTCAGGCCGAGAGACACAAGCTTGTGGATGCGCTCGGCGAAACCAGCAGGCTCCTCGATGGTGAAGCCAGAGACCAAGAGAGAGGTCTCGAACAGAAGCTGAACGATAGATTTGACAGTCTTGTCGTTCTCGCCGTCAGCCTCAACCTTCTTCTTAAGCTCTTTGATAATAGCCGATTTGGGCGAGATCTCGAATGTCTTCTTCGAGCTCATGTAGCTGCTCATGGACGTGTCACGAAGAGCCTGCGCCTTCATGATACGCTCCATGTTAGCAGACCAACCGAACTGACCGGTTCGGATGGCGCAAGGAGAGCCAACGAGCTTGTGAGAGACGACAACCTTCTCTACCTTGTCGCCGAGGACGTTCTTGAGCGCCTTGGCAAGATCCTCGAACTCCTTCTCTTCGACCTCGCGAGCCTTCTTCTCCTCCTCGGTCTCCTCAAGGTCGAAGTCCTTGGTAATATCAACAAGCTTCTTGCCCTCGAACTCCTTCAACTGAGTCATGGCGTATTCGTCGATAGGGTCAACCAGGAACAGAACCTCGAAGTTCTTCTCCTTGAGCGCATCCAAGAAAGGAGACTTGGTGACGGCCTTGATAGACTCGCCAGTGATATAGTAGATGTTCTTCTGGTGCTCGGCCATGCGGGTGACATAGTCGGCAAGAGAAGTCTGCTCATCACCAGACTTAGTCGAGTTGAAGCGGAGAAGCTTGGCCAGAATCTGTCGGTTCTGGGAGTCCTCGTGGATACCGAGCTTCAGGTTCTTGGAGAATGCGCTGTAGAACTTATCGAATTGCTCCTTGTCCTCGGCGATCTCGGTGAAGAGCTCGAGAGCCTTCTTCACAATGTTCTTCTTGATGACCTTCATGATCTTGTTCTGCTGGAGGGTCTCACGGGACAGGTTCAGAGGCAGATCCTCAGAATCGACAACACCCTTGATGAAGCTAAGCCACTCGGGGATGAGATCAGTGGCGTCATCGGTGATGAAGACACGGCGGACGTAAAGCTTGATGTTGTTCTTCGTCTTCTTGGTCTCGAAAAGGTCGAAGGGAGCGCGCTTAGGCACAAACAGGATAGCACGGAACTCAAGCTGGCCCTCAACAGAGAAGTGCTTGACTCCCAAGTGGTCCTCCCAGTCGTTGGACAGGGACTTGTAGAAAGCGGCATACTCCTCTTGGGTGATGTCCTGGGGGTTGCGAGTCCAGATGGGCTTCTGCTTGTTGAGCTCTTCCTCCTCAATGGAAGTCTCCTTGACCTTCTTGGTCTTCGGCTTCTTCTCCTTGTCCTCCTCCTCGTCATCGACCTCTTCGATCTTGGGCTTCTTGTCCTCGCCCTCCTCGACTTCTTCGGCGACTTCTTCGGCCTCCTCGTCAGGAACCTCCTTCTCGGTCTCCTTCTTGACGTGGAGGTAGATGGGGTACGAGATGAACTCGGAGTGCTTCTTGATGACCTCCTTGATCTTGCTCTCGTTGAGGTACTCCATCTGCTCATCCTTCAGGTGGAGGATCAGCTTAGAACCGCGACCAAGAGGCTCGCTCTCGGTGTCAGGCTTGACGCTGAAGGTACCACCGGCAGACGACTCCCAGATGTACTGCTCGTCATCGTTGTGCTTGGAGATGAAAGTGACTCGGTCGGCAACGAGGTATGCCGAGTAGAAACCAACACCGAACTGACCAATCATGGAAACATCGGCACCGGCGGTCAAGGCCTCCATGAATTGCTTGGTGCCTGATCGGGCAATGGTACCGAGGTTGTTGACAAGATCCTAGATTCTACGTTAGTATTTTGCCCTTGGTAATAAAATTTTTCATTTTGTGTACTTACAGCCTTGGTCATTCCGATACCAGTATCGCGGATAGTCAAGGTCTTGTTGTCCTTGTCGGGGATGATGTCGATACGGAGGTCCTTGTTCGAATCGAGCTTGCTCGGATCGGACAAGGCCTCATATCGGATCTTGTCGAGAGCATCTGAGGCGTTGGAGACCAACTCTCGTAGGAAGATCTCTTTGTTGGAGTAGACGGTGTTGATGATGAGGGAGAGGAGCTGAGAGATCTCAGCCTGGAACTCGAAAGTCTCCGACGACATCTTGGCTGGATTGGTTGATGAGGTATTCTGAGTGACTGAAGTATTAGCAAGGATGAACGTCCAACGGTTGGCGGTCAAGAATTATGAGCGAACAAGTGGAGTTGGGTTGGGTTGGAGGGGTGTGATGGCGGGGTGAGCACCGTTTGCACACAAATTGTTGCAAGGCTTGAAGAAACACGCAGAGTGATGTAGATGGAACAGCTCCCCGGACATAAACCGATGGGTGCGTATGTGATAATTACGAATACTGATACTTTGGGTGCTTGGAAAGGTTTGGAAATGGGAATTGCTCGTAAACTAGAGCGGCGGACAGCAGCGAGCAGAGACAAGGCTGATGGCGGGGGAACTAGAAGCAGAAGCAGAGGATTGAGGATTGCTACAACTTACCAGAGATGTTGAGGTGTATCAAGGGGTTTGGGGGTATCAAGAGAGTATGTTGATCTCTCGTGTGTTTATCACTGAAGAAAGGAAGAAAAGTTGGGTTGATGCCGGAAAAAAGAGGAGGTTGAGGGAAAGGAAAGAGAAGAAATACATGTACGAAGCAACGATAGAAATGTTCTTCACAGCTCTTTCCGTTGCCCGGGCCCCACACATTGGTTTCTATCGAATTCTACGGCAATTCTGGTGCTAAAAAGCGGAAGGAGCTCTGTGATTGGTCGAGCCGCAGCTCCATGGCAACGACTGTGGACCGATGATTGGACGAATGCATCCAGGGCGCTGGCATGCAAGTCCAGACTCCCCTGACCAGACCCTTCCAGCTTTGTCTTCGCGGTGCCTGCAGTTTCTCCAACCTTCTGGAAAGGCAAAAGGCAGCAACCTCAAGAAAAAAAAGTTACAAGACAGAATGAGGCTGTCGATATAGCTACACGACCTTTTGCATATATCTATACCAGTATATCTATACCAGGGTACATATGTATGCATTTAGAAAGATACCCGAATGGAACACTGAATAGATTATTGTTTGCATTTTAAAACTATCGAGTTTATTAACTTTTATCTGTTCGTCCCCTACATTATACATTCGGGTATTTGTCCGTACCTATCATCCTATCATCACATACACCTCATGACCTTGCTGTCTTCCCATATGTGTGCATCCGTCCGCGGGTAGAAAAGCGTTGTGAAACAGAAAGCCTGCGAAACCCATGGAGCCTCCGTTCTTGTTTGGCTGGTAGCCAGGCAGCCTGCACCGTGGATAGATGCCTGGCTGCTGGCTGCCTGGCCACGCTTCTCCTCCAGAGGGTGAGGGGTTGGAGGGGCAAATACATATGTATTTCACATTTCCACTTGCCTTATCAGGTAGTAAGGCTGACTTGAGTGCCTCAGGGCTAACCCCAAAGAGCATCTATGGCAGAAGGTCGGCATTCCCCCACTGAGGCTGAAGCTGAGGCTCAGGCTCAGACTCATCTTGTCTTGGCTTGGCATCAAACGCTTCAATTCACCGCCTCACATTCTTCTTCTCGAACCTTCAAGCTGCTAGGCTGCCAGGCTGCCTATCGCGAAAGGCTTCATGCATTTAATGGCATACTCAGTTTGTCTGCACGGAAGATCGTATCACCTTTAAGACGTCAAGCTATGAGATGTCTGTATGCGAAATGGCCTCTGCTAAATGTGCGAGACCATAAGACCAAGAAGCTTTCAGCACTTCGAGTTATTAGGTAACCACAAATTTGAACAGACTCTCTAGATGAAGAATAAGTAATAATGACTTATCTCAAAAGTTACACTATTCCCAGGGCCATCATCATCAGGGATAGATTGAAATATCGTCAAGAGTATCATGTCATGCCAAGTCCTAGTGGTCAACTTCAGAATACCTGACCATGTAGTTATCACGATGCAAACTGAAAGATGCACAAGTAATGACGATCTTGCATGGGAGCTCACAAACTCATTGTTAAGGATATATATATAATATATAACAAGGCCCTTTATGCTTATGTCTCACCATATCTTAGGTAGGCTAGTAGGTAGAACCCCTATCTAGAGGACTAGCTACCACACATAGTTTATCAAGCAATGGATGGAGACAACCCTCGTGAGTAGACCTATCTAATAATTAGATACACAGATGCTAGTTATTCTACTGTATCAGCGAAATTTGACAATACCGTTGCCCCCAAAGTTGGACATTAGTGGTCCTATTCTAACGAAGGTTGTCTAGATTAAGTTGTCTGCACTTGCTTCCAACGCAGACGCCGGCCACTGTCTACTAACCTCTACTTGGGGAGCAGAGGCACTGGTATTAGAATGAGATAAGGAACTGTGCTAGTATTACTTGTTACTAGAAAAGTCATAACCATAACTCAAAATCAAGTCGTCACCCGTACCAACGCCTCTACGCCTTTCACCAATCTTAAATCATATTACACTTCCGCACAAGAGTGCCGCCAACAACTGATACCTCACTACTTCCATCACAACCCCCAGCTATCATACGGCTCCATGAGCTCGTTATTCTTAACCCCCTCAGGAAAATCCTCTTCGCCAAGGTGCGTCGTATGCGCCCAAGGCTTGAGCCCGTTCTCCTCCCTGATCGTCCCCGCGAAGCACCCGCTCCAGCCCATCCGCGGGAACGCCTCGTTCACGCCGGTCCGGGTCGCCTCGTCGACGATCCGCGGGTTGATGCCCATGTTGTCGTACACGGTCGCCAGCTGGATCAGCTGGCCCAGGAACGTGATCTTGCCCACGGTCCCGAGGTCCTGGTGCCGGATGATGGCCTCGGCCACGGCCTCGGACTGCGCCTGGGGCGCGCCTAGCTCTTTAGTCAGGTTCAGCGCTAGGATGCCCCCGTAGAACTCGAACGATAGCAGCGTCGCCCTGAGGTTGTCGTGCGTGGTGCCAATGTCGTGGAGTAGGCAGGTAAGCGCCCACGTGGCTAGCGAGAGCTTGCCGAACTGCTCGGGGAATTGGTCTTTTAGAATGGAATAGCCTAGGGTACCTGTCAGTTCGAACCCAAACTCAAATATTGATGCTAAGTAGCATGTGATATTTGATGGGGGAGAACTAATTTACCCCAATGATACACTCGCATCGAGTGATTATACGTCTGCTCAATAAGGTGCTTTTTGGCGTAGTCTTGGACCTTGGCGACGATAGGGTCTTCGGAGGGAAAAGGTATGTCTTTCACAGTCAGGGGCGAAGGCTTGTGAATGTAAGGCTTTCCATTAAGAATCGCATTGCCATCGACTGGCACAGCGTCCCAACCATGCTTGACAATATCATCTACGAATGCTGCTGGTGTGGAAGACATGACGATTGGAGTTCGCTATCTTTTAATGTTGTACTATGCTACCCCAAATTCTGATCCTATGCTAATAGGGGGGAGCGTCGATTTGGTTTATATATGATTTATACACCCGATGACGGAGACTATTTACATCATTCTTACAAATCGCATTAGTCAGATTTCAGAATATCGAATCTTCATCAAATTATGTGTTTCATTCGGGATTTGAAGAAGCGAATCGGATCTATATCGCCGTCCATGGCTATAGAATCCCGCGGGGTTGTAGACTTCTCATAGTGCTATACTCAAGCCGCCGGCATCTCCTATCTCGTCACCAACTGTGATATATGCAGTTGTCTTGCTAGGGGTGGCGCAGGGGCTACGAGCACATGGTAGCCAACAATCTTGGTTTCACGTCTCCGGTGACTATTAACCTTAAGTCATGATGTTCGATGCTGCCGCAGCCCTTATATAAGGGTCCACCCAACATCAACTAGCCAGGAAATGCCCGGAGAACTTCTCACTATAGTAAGAAAGTACGGCACCCTTAATATCTTCGATAGCTCGGGGCATTCAACTTAAAGGTGCCCATAGCCGGCTCGAGAACTCGTAGTGTTATAAGGAGAGCTATGGCAGAATAGCTTCAATAGGCACTCAATCCGAGCTCATAGATGCTGTCTTATTAGTTTCATTTAAAATCTATTCCAATTGTTAGCTATCGTAATAAGGTTCGGAAGGGAGTTTGGAAGAGACTAACCGTATCTCATAGGACCCTGCTCTCGTCATGTATCTAACCCACTTCACGCTCGAATAGTTACTCTTTTCAAACACCTTCAAGTACCGCACCAGTAATCCGGAGCTGGTAAACATGAGGAGACTGAAGCTCATGCTCAGGGGCGGGCGAGACCAGGCTTTCTGGTTTGTCATGCTTGTGAGCTCTGCCTCCGCGCTCAGCACGAATTCACTTTGACCAGTGAAGCGTCCAATCTTCCAGACGATGTTGTTCTCACTCGGCTCGTATTTGGCCTTCCCCTGGGTACAACGTTCCGTAATTCGGGCCGTGTTCAGGGGAGTAGGGATGCGCACTACAACATTCGTGGCGAATAGCTTGCTGCCAAAATTCGCCTTGACGCCAATGCTATACTCTACTTTGGTCTTGCCAACTTCATTAACGATGGCGTGAACCTTGAAGGGTAGATTGACGTTCTCGGTTGCTCGATAACGCATGAGCTCGAACTCTCCGTCGGGTGGGATGAAGGAGATGATTCGGTCAGAGTCGAATTTTCCCAATTTCACACATTGGTGGAACTGGCAGTCCTCCAGAGTTACACTACCGGCGGCCGCTTTCGTAGCCTTAGTTCCAAGTCGGTTTCCGCTCGGTAGTGACTGGAGACCATCGTGGTCTAGTAAAAGCCGGTCGTTGAGTCCGAATTTGCATTCCGGGGTACCAGATAGGTAAGCGCGCATGATAATCTGGCCGGTGACATCTGCGCGGAGAACAGTACCAGTGGCAGACATCAGAAGGTTCACGTCCTCGATAACATCGACAAAGGCCTCGTTCTTTCTGTATTTGACATCTGCCTTCCTCCATGACAGTGCGCCGGTAGCTTGCATAGTAATCTTAGCGGAATCTTCGGCGGCGCGTTCGGACTTGACACCCTCGGTGGTGATGTACATCTTCAGGGTGTCGGTCTCGGTATTTTGGGGGTATCCAAAGTCGATGATCTCTGGAAACGACATGGGTTAGATAGGGCAACTAAGTGGTCTGTACCCTATGGACTCACCATCTAGAAGTTCGTAGACTAGCACAAAGTTATTCTTGACGGCTTCTTCATCGAACTTTCCGAAGTATCCCCTACCAAGCTGGATTAGGCGGTAGAGGAACTCGAACACGAGGGCGGCATTGGCATTGCTCTTAGTAATGGCAACCAGGTAGATATTCTCGTGTTTTACATGGCTGAAGGTGGTGCTACCGAGAGTGAGGATAGGCGATCGGACCTGAGGGTTGGAGATGACTTGGATTCGGAAGACGTCGGCAAGACGAGGCCGGCAGTCATTTCGAAAGGCTCGGAAGATGAGGTTCTCGCCCTTCTGGTTGAAGATCAGGATGCCGGAAAGCATCTTGCTGACCTTGCGACTTGACCTTCGCCAATCGCTAAGAAAAAAAAAAGGACGGATGTGTTTTTGACTGGGTTTGGTTTATGTTTAGAAGCGTCGCGGCGCCGCTGTAACCGTGACGGAAGATGGCGGTTAGGCTTGGTTGCAGCTGTAAGCCAAGCAAACAGTGATATTACGATAAGCGATAGTGCGATAAGATTGAGTTTACAGTGGTGTAATTACATACCCCTGAACGTCACTGGAGTTAGCCTTCTTTAGCACCTATCAGGTACAATGCCTGGCGTAACGTATTCGCTACCAACTAATTATCTAAAACGTCTTTATTTCTCTTTTTTTCTCTTTTTTTTTGTGTAAATTATTACCTCTTCGTTCTCCGACTGCCTAATGCCAAGGCAAAGAATCAATTCTCACAATACCAACCGCTTGCCAAAAAGACAATATATGGTGACCGAGACTAGAAGTCTAGTCGAATATATACAAGGCTATAATATTTTTGGTTATCCCCATAACCGGGTTCACTCTCTCAATTCCGGATCCTGCCCTGCTACTGATCTAGAGTCTAGACCTATCCAAACTCGGTTTCTGAAGAGCGAGTTGAATGTTACCTCGAGGCCCAAAGAATAATGTCAGAGCACATGGGCGTAACATGAGATTCCTGGTCTAGATCATATCGAATCAAGGTTCTTATTTTATTCTAAGCGACGGCCATAAACGCGAGTTTTCTTAGCTTGGACGAAACTATCGCCTTGACTTCCCCTTATGTGTTAGGGGTACGGCACAGCGTAGCAGCAGTACAAAAAGCTACGACTATCAGACCGAGCCCACCGCGACCCCAAATTCCCCTCACGGCCATGGGTTCCCTATTCTGGCGTGCTCAGGAACAACTTCCGCGATCACTACCGAAGGAGGCTAGATTGCTTCCAACGTCCTGGACCTTATTATGTGGAACGCCTAGCCGTACTGGATTATGATTGGCCGTCTTTTCTTCGAGAACCAGTAGTTCAACCCTTCGATACTTGGGAATAGCAGACATCATCGTGTCTAGGAGTCATGGCGTCGATACTCGTCCTTCCTCGAGGTTGGGTCGCGTGTGATAGATCGCTTGATCTGTGTGCCAGCCCACTAAAATCATGACGAGACTCCGGCACCGTGAACCGCGTTCCCGCCTTTCCATCCTCCGTAGCATAGTTGGGCGTACCTAGACCGCGTCCACAAGAATGTCACGAGAAACCTCGAAGCAGGGTGGGGAGATTCAATGGGTTCTATGACCAAGTCTAGGGAATCCACGTTCCCGTCTATCCGACATATTTGGATCTAGCAGGAGTCCAGTCGTGATATAAAGATCCTTCGTCGCAGCTTATTAGCAAGGAGATTCTTGACAGCATACTCTCAAGATATCTTCTCAATCTCTTAAGGCAAGCAAAGTCGACATGTCTGCGAAGAAATTCCTCATTGCTGCTCTGAGCTCTGCAGCTCTAGCTATCCCCGTCGAGGGCGTGGTTGAAGAGCGCGCGGTTTGCGCTGCCGCTTGGTATGAGTTCTCTCATCCTGAAAGAAAATCCAGCTCTAGCTTACACCTAGGATAGGGCACAATGTGGTGGCCAAGACTGGTCAGGAGCTACATGTTGTGATAGTGGAAGCACATGTGTCAAGACAAACGACTATTACGCACAGTGCCAACCTGGTGCCGTAACTACAACCGCCGGTACGACGACGACGACTACTCGCATCACTACATCTTCATCTACCAAGGCCACGACTACTAATCCAACAACTACTATTAGCACGACGACTACTAAAGGTCAGTACCCAGAACATCAGTTCCTTTCAATCCACCGAGAATAACTCACATCCAATTACTCTTGCTTTGACTTCCGTGAAGCACGAACAATGACTAACGTGTGAATATGCAATAGTCACTACCACTGCTCCAGCTGGCAGCGGCGCAGCCTCGTGGTCGGGTAACCCCTTCTCCGGCGTCGCGATGTGGACCAACTCGTACTATGCCTCAGAAGTTTCCGCGTTCGCTGTTCCCACTCTGGGCGCCGGTGCAGCGGCCGTTGCCAAAGTTCCCAGCTTCATGTGGCTGTAAGTAGCTCCCACATATCAGTCTCTACCTTGGCCTCATCTAACCCGGAACGCAGAGACACCCGGGATAAGGTAGACTTAATGGCCGAGACCCTGGCCGACATTCGCGCAGCTAATAAGGCTGGGGCGAGCCCTCCCAATGCTGGAATATTCGTCGTCTACGATCTTCCCGATCGCGATTGCGCCGCCGCCGCATCAAATGGCGAGTATTCGATCGCTGATGGTGGTGTTGCGAAATACAAGGCGTACATTGATGCTATTGCCGATCTAATCAAGACTTACTCCGATGTCCGACTACTCCTTATTATAGGTCCGTCTTTGCTAACACTCCTCACTATTTCTACCTTTCCACTAATAATTATATAGAGCCGGACTCCTTGGCTAATTTGGTTACAAACACAAACGTGGCGAAATGTTCTAACGCTCAGGCGGCATATATGGAGTGTACTACCTATGCTGTTAAGAACCTGAACCTCCCCAATGTCGCCATGTATCTCGATGCCGGTCATGCGGGATGGCTAGGCTGGCCTGCGAATCTGCAGCCGGCGGCCAAGTTATTCGCCGGGGTATACAAGGACGCCGGGTCACCTCAAGCGCTACGTGGTCTTGCCACCAACGTCGCCAACTACAACGCGTGGGAGATCAGCACTTGCCCGTCGTATACTCAGGGCAACACCAATTGCGACGAGTCAAGCTACGTGAACGCCATGGCCCCCTTACTGTCTGCCGCTGGCTGGGACGCGCACTTCGTCACGGACACGGGCCGCAGCGGCAAGCAGCCCACCGGCCAGAAGGAATGGGGCGATTGGTGCAATGTCATCGGAACGGGCTTCGGCACCCGACCTACCGCCGAAACGGGCAGCGATGTCCTAGACGCGTTCGTGTGGATCAAGCCCGGCGGCGAGTGCGATGGCACCAGCAATACGACTGCCACGCGGTACGACTTTCACTGTGGCCTATCTGACGCGTTGAAGCCTGCGCCGGAGGCCGGCTCGTGGTTCCAAGCCTATTTCGAGCAACTCTACAACAATGTATGTAACATGAGCTCGTCCCACTTAACATGTCTTCTAAGCCTCCAATATCTTTGTTCCAATAAGCAATTACTAACCAACGTTGTTATAGGCCAATCCCCCTTTTCAGTGAGGGGTTCGTGCTACGTCCAGAAATTGCCACCGGGTATTTGGTTTAAAGATGAAAAAGTGACTTACCACAGTTATTCAACTATATCTAAAAGTTAATGTTTATACATAACACCTATCTATCAGGCAGATATACAAGTTATGTGAAAAATAATGATTTAGACTCATGTGGGAATGCAACTCATCTTGGTATTTGCAATTTGCTAGATTCTGAGATCCGAGATACATTGTCAACACCGTCCTAATTTTATGACTACGTAAATAGAGAAGCTGCTGTTATCCCTAACTTTTCATCAATTATACAATCTTCAATTACGATCAATGAGGCCTTTTGGGGCTAAGCAGAACCCATGATCACTACGCTGCTACACATTACTATCCATTATCTTCATCATCTTTCACACGTTCCCTCCGTATCCCTCCATAAGCAACCTCCTCATTTCTTAATAACAGCGACCTTGCTACGAACCGGGACGTTCTCCTTGCGACCGGGAGTAGGGAACCCGTCGACGGGCACGCCGGCGCGGAACAGGAGGCAGTGGGACGAGCCGCCAAAGTGGAACATGCCGAGCTGGTCGCCCTTGGTCACGTGCTGGCCCTGGCTGACGGTGATCTCGCAGGTGCTGACCTCGTCCATGCCGACGCCGACGAAGGCCATGAGCCCGATGGCCGGGTTGTCGGCCTGGATGAAGACGACGGCGCGGGTGGCCAGGGCCGTCAGGTAGCCCTGGGCGACGCTGATGCCGCGGGTGTCGATGTCGCCGCTACCGCCGCCGCCACCGCTACGCTCGCCCTCGGAGTAGCCGCCGGCGGGCCCTTCGAACAGCGGCTCGCTGAAGTAGGTGCCGTCCTTGACGAAGGCGCGCACGATGCGGCCGCTGACGGGGGCGTGCCACCGGTGGTACGACAGCGCGGACAGGAAGGCCTGGTAGACGGTGGCGTCGCTGAACTGCGCGGCCAGCGGGTCGTGGCCCAGCATGTCGAGGACGGAGTAGGGCTGGCTCTTGATCCAGAAGCGGTCCCGCAGCTTGGCGTGCCGCGCCACGTTGTACACCCTCGACTCGCACGCGCTAGCCACGACGTCGTCGTCTCCCGGGGACGCCACGGGACGCGCGTCCTCGCGCAGCTGCCGCGTGAAGAAGTCGTCCCACGAGGCGTACCCGTAGTACCGGGCCGACGGGTTGCAGACGTACATGTCCTCGAACCGGTGCGAGGTCTTCAGGGGCGCGTTGGCCACGTCCATCACGTCCTTGACCGCGTGCTGCGAGAACCAGCCCTCCTTGTGAGATGCGAGCACCTCGGCGGATTTCGGTGACTAGGTACCGAGGAAATTAGTCATGCTTGGTGCTTTCATAGTCGATGTAGGAGATTGCGCGTCCTCAAGACTTACCTTTAAGAACTTGCCCCACTCATTCAGGATCTTCTTCATCATCTTGTTGACCTCCGGGTCTAAGAAGGCCGCATGGCCACTAGACACAGAGAGTTAGCTATCTACCTAAAGCAAGCCCGACCGCTCGTCTGAAATGGCAATCTAACCTAGGCGTAGCCATCACGTAGTCGAAGATCCCAACCATAGGGACGCCGACCATGCCGACGCCGAAGGCCGCGTCGGTCCACTGGGGAGCCTGGGTGAAGATGTGGTTGAGCACGGCGAGCATGTGGCGGTAGTCGCGGATCTGCCTGTGGACCCCGGCCGGGTCCTTGTCGTAGGGCTTCTTGAGCGGGATCTCCTCCCACATCTGGTTGAAGTACATGTAGATGCGCGAGTTGCCCTCGATGAGCTTCTTGAACTCCTGGAGCACGGGGATCAGGTCCTTCTTGGGGGACTTGTCGACGTGCTCGATCTGCGTCTTGAGCCATTCGTGCTGGACGCGGTGGTCCGCCGGAAGCCAGGCGCCATGTCTGCGAACAACCGTTAATTTTTATTATTATCAGTCGTGGTTAACAGTTAACTCGGAGCCGGAGTGTTTATGTAGGACATGATAGCGTTCTTTCTTTGTTATTTTTTGGGTTACTAACCTATTAATAAAGTGTTCCTGGGGAATATCGTGCTCGTCGCCGTGCTGGTGAACCATCTCGGGTTATATAGGCGCCACGAAACAGCCTTACGTCGATACTATGTAGATCAAGGGTATACTACCTAGATCGGTTCCTGAATTGCCAAGAGCGACGGTTCCCCAAGCCTTCATATACCACGCCTGTTGTGGAGCGCGGGGATAATACCCGAGAATAAGAAGCCTAATCATGATGTAATGATTGTGTGTAGCTGCACGGCGATCACTCAGGTCCGCAAGGAGAGGAGGGGGCAACTGGGTTTTACGCGTCCATGGCTTGCATGTAGGTCAAGAACAGGTTAAAGCGAAACCAATGCGGATGGGGGTATTTAGGTTTCTATACGATACGACATCTGATAGGTAAATCGAGGAATCGAGACTGACTAGTCATCCGACTCGTCTCCAATAAAGTTGTGCGACCAGCTGCCAGGATATAATAAGCCCCCCGAGAGCCTCCTACTGATTCGACAATGCATTTTGTATCATGTGTCATATTGGACATAAAGCTTCCTCATCAGAGCTCAGATGACAGCCCCAGTCTCGCTAAGGGTCAACACCCCTACGATGATATCGATGCTTAGAACCGGTGTAAGAACAGGAAACGCGGGCAGGAATACTTCACCGTGTGCTCAAGTACCCACTGTGCGATAGGTGCACTAAAAATCAAGTGTAGCGTATTCGATGACAGCTAGGGCTTATTAGCTTTTAGAGCCGTCCCGGGCTTGATCTGATCTGATCAGAATCCCAGCTATTCCCGTACGCATCAATGCCGTGGAACCGGATGGTCCAATATTTGTTAAAAGAAATCAAGTAGCCAAGGTCCACCGGTTATCAGGATTTCTTGTAGTGTTTTAAGCGATCAGAGGAATACCTAGGAGGTAAGTAATAAGTAACATGTCATAAATTGAACCCTAGATTTAAGCTTATAGGTCCAGCAACCGATTGGTGGCTTGAGAGTAGACTAGAGGAGACCCAGAAGCCGAGTGCCTAGTCCAGGATGTAGCTGTCGAAATCAAGAACGTAGTGTTGAGGGCCTTGGACTACCACGATTTGACTGGCGTGCAGATGCCACCTTGTATTGGTGAACCCCGTAGACCCCTGAAAACCTTCGCCTGGCCCGGGGGGGAGAAGCCATGAACTATGATGTAGGACGGTACGAAGTGAGACGGCGCCCGGTGCCTTTCGGCTAGCCTTCAAAGAAGCCAGCCCTCCCGTTATTCGCCCTTGGTCTCACAAATCGGTCTCTATATGGCCGCCTAGCAAATCAAGTTCAAATAGGCCGACTCTAGTAATCTAGACGGGCAGTATCGAGGTCTATCTGTATCGACTGATGCGACGTCACGGACAACTTCATTGAACCGGCCGTTCCCAATCCATATTCTCGAGCCATTGCATAAAGTCATTATCAGCCCCTAAGAAGGGAACCTCGATGCCGAAGTTCAGGTCCGTCATAGTAGGATCTATGACACACGGTATGTGTAGACCTCCCTGCGTCGGTTCGCTCATGGGGATATCTAGGCCTATCTGGCTAGGCTGGTGGTGCTGGTCTCGAGGGATAGTCGGCGCGCGGTAGCTTTGCTGCCGATCCGACGCGGTGGGATGGTTCAGGATCCTGTCGAGAATATGCGAGATGACTTTGCGCCCCTGGTCGCATATGGCGAAGGAGCCGTCCGCGGGGTCGATAGCGCCCAGTCTGGCCGCGAACACGGACAAGTCCTGGATGGTCTGGCTCCTGGGCAGGAGAGGCTCCTTGGGGTAGACGGGGAGCTGCTCCTGTTTCAACAATTCCACCGCGATGACGGCTGCGCTTCGCATGCCTTGCACCGCGAGAAGAGACGCGATATCTGTTTGGAACAGCGCCCCGAGATCGTGGCGCTGGCTCATAAACAGGATGTCCTTCAGGATCGAGCGCGCAATGTGTATGAGCTTCTCCGAAGTGGCGCCAGCTTTGCGAATCAGGACGAGCTGGAGCAGCAGGTCGTTGGCGCGGAACGCTTGGCGCATAACCGTCATATATAAGATCTCCGTCGGCGTCTTGCCCTCCAAATCTAGGGGCCCGTCTCTCACCCTTTTGATGAACGATGGCAAGCTCTCCCAGTACCGCTCGCTTCTTCTTTGGATGTCGTCCGCATTCCGCACGATCTCGTCACGGGTGTATTGGCCTAACGCCAGGTCAAGTATGGCTTCCCTGTCCGGGGCGCAGCCTAGCCAGGTTTTCGTCCAGGTAACGCGCTGTATCTTCCCGGCTGTGTTGAACCCGTTCTCATCTAGACCGGCAAGCGCCACTGCTAGCTCGTTCTCTTCGAGGATTACCTGAGCCACAGAGAGATCCAGGGGTGGCTGGAGATTGCAATAACGATACGAAATGCGGGGAGGGCGGCCTAAGAAGGTCGCGATACCGATTTCTGCGCTGTAGGTCTGGGAGAAGAGTCTTTTCCGCATTTCCGCGAGAAAGAATGGTA
>CADCXA010000028.1:0-69857 GCA_902806565.1 Hypoxylon rubiginosum | reverse complement strand
AATTAAATATTATATTTAAATATATTAAAAAATATATAGTTAAAAACTAAATTAACTTTTTATAAAAATATTTAAAAAAACTTACATTATAATAAAAACAACTTATAAAATAATTAATAATAAATTAAATATTAATTTAAAGTATTTTAAGTTTCTAAAAAAATAATAACTTTTTATTTAATTATAAAATATAAATTTAATATAAAAAATATATTTATAAAAATAAACTAATATTTAAATGGTTTTATAATATTTATATTAATAAATATTATAACGTTTTTTTAATATTATAATATATTTAACTTTATAATTAATTAAAAATATATAATATTTATATTTACTTAATTAAATTAATAAACTAAAAAATTCTATATAAAAAAAATTAAGTGTTTATATATAGTTAATTTTAATTAATATATTATTTTAAAAAAAACTTTTAATAATATTTATATTTAAAATAAAAAGAATAAATTCTATTAACTTTTAAAACGTTTTAATAAATAATATAAAAAAAGTTAAATAAAACGTTTAAAAAATAACTTATATTATTAATATTAAAACCATAAAAACTATATTAATTTTTATAAGTTTTAAAAATATAATCTATTTAAATAATATTTAATATTATAATTTTATTAATTTAAACTTAATATATATTATAATTATTTTTTTTATGTTTTTTTTATAATTAATATAATTATTTTTATAGTTTTTTAAAATTAAACTATTTTATATTTTTTTTATTACTAGCTTAATAAGTTTTATAATTATATTATTTTTTTTCTTTTTTATAATAGTAATAAGTAATTTTATAATATCTAATAAAATTATTTTTTATAAACTTTATATAATAAAATTAACAGTTATTATAACTATTAATAATATTATTTTTTTTTATATTTTATATATAATAATTATAACTTATTTTATAACTTTTTATAATATTTTATTTTATAGTTTTTATATAATAAATAAAACTAATTTATTAGTTTTAAATAATATTACTTTTTATAATATTTTAAAGTTAAATTTAATAAACTTTATAATTTTTATATTAAATATTAACATTATAATTTAAATTAATATAAAATAATATATATTTATTTATATTATTAATTTATTTATTTATTTATAAATATTACTTTTAATTTAATTATAACACTTATAATAAATTATTAATAAAATTTTATATTAATTAATAGGATATTTATATATAATATCTTAAACTTTTTTTTTTTTATTTAAATTAAATTAACTTAAAAAAAACTTAATTTTTATAAAAAGCCATTTAAAATAAAACCTTATAAAAAAATAATAAAAACAAATTAAATAATTAAACTAATAAAATTAATATAAAATTAAAATAAGCGCGATTAATTTTATAATAAAAAAAAACTTTTTAATAAAAATATAAAAAAAGATTAAAAAACTAATAACTTTAAAATAAAATATCTTATATTTTTTATATTTATAGTAAAAAAAATACTATTTTTAATAAAAATTATATTTTTTTTTTATTAATAATTTTTATTTAAATTAAAATCTTAGTTAATTATTAATATTTTAAATATTATTTTTATTTTTTAAGTTTATTAATATTTATTATAATTTTTAAAAATCTAAATAATACTATCACTTTTTTTTTTTTAATATAGCTTTTATTATATAATAAATTATAAAAACCTAGTAAATTTATATTTTATTTATAATAATTAAAGTTTTTTTTATTATTATATTTATTTAATATATAAAAAAAATTATAAATAATAAAAAAGATTTATAATAAAAGTTAAAATTATTTATTTAACTTATAAACTAAAAGTAAAAAAAGAAAAAAACTTTAATAATTTATTTATATATATTTTAAAAAACATATAAAAAAATATATTTATTAAAAAAGTTTTTTTTATAAAATATATTTTATAATATATAATTAAGTTTTACTATATATATTAAACTAATAAAAAGTAAAAAATAAGCTTAAAAAAAAACATTATTATTTATTAAAAAAAAAGCGAAATTATTTTATAATAAATTAATTATTTTTTTAAATATTTAAATATTAAATTATTTTTAAAACAATTAAAAATATTTACTTTTTATATTAAAAATTAAAATAAAATAAAAACTTATTTAAATTATAAAATTTATTAAAAATTTAAAAAAAAAAACAAGGTATAAAATTAAATAAAAAAATTACTAACGTAAATATTAAAAACGTTTATAAAAAACTATATAATAAAAGAAAAAAATAAATTAAAATTATTTTTTAAAAAAAGAAATTAACAATTATAATTTTAAGTAAATAAATTAAAATTAAATAAATTTAAAGTTATTATTTTATTTAAAAAAAACTTAATTAAATTTTTTTAACTAATAAAAATTTAATAAAAATTAAATTAATAAATATTTACTTAAAAAAATTAAGTAAAAAAAAAATTAAATATAAAACTTATTATTTATTAAATTAATTTTAATAAAACGAATATATAAAAACTAGGTTAAAAAAATTAATTTTATAAAATTAAAAGTAAAAAAAACCAAGTAATAATATTTAAAAAATATATAAAATATATAAAAACTAAATTAATAAAAGTTTTAATTATAAGTATTAATATAAAAAAAATTAACTCGGAAAAAATAAATATTATTATTATTAACTTAAAAACTATTAAAATATAAAAAATAAAATTAATAAATAACATTTTACTAAAAAACAATTTAATAATAATTAAATTATTAAAATATAATATAAAAAAAAGCTATTTTATAGTTATTTTATTATTAAAAATTAATATAAAATATAATTAACCGTTATTATAATTTTATATATTAATAAAATAAGTTATTAATATTAAAAACAATATTTTAAAATTATAATATAATAATTATTTAAATATATTACTAATATTTAAATAATAAAACCGTTAAAAACAATATTAATAAAAATAAACTAACTAAAAAAAACTTATAAACTATTATTATAAAATTTTTTATATAAAATAAATATATTTTTTATATAAAATAAAAACAATAAAATTAAAACTTTATATAATAATAATAAAAAAAATTAAAAAAGCTTTTATATATATAAAAGAAATATTTTTAAAAAATAATTATAAATTTTAAAAATATTATTAATTATAATTTTAAGTATAACTTAAAGTTATTAAATATATATATAATATTTTATAATTAAAAACTTTATTATAAATATATATATATTTTAAAAAAAAATTTAAATTAAAATATATATAATTATAATATAAAAAATTAAAAAGTAAATTAAATATTTTAATAAAAAAAATAAACTTTATATATTATATAAAAAAATAAATATATTTTTAATTAATTAAATATAAATATATTTATAAATATAAATATTTAAAAAAGTTATAATAAAAAAAATATAAAAACTTTTTTAAAATTATTATAAAATTTTTTTTTTATATTATAAATTAAAAAAAAAAACTAATTTATTAAATTAAAAACTAATTTTATATTATTTTATATTTTCTTTTTAATTAGTTTTTATTTTTTTTTTATAAAATATATATAAATTAATATATAATTAAGGTTTTATTTTTTTTATTTAAGCGGCGGGTTTTTATAAAAAAAAAACATAATATAATAACTTTTATAAACTTAAATATTTTTATAAATTTAAATATAACTTTTATAAATTTAAATATATAAGAACTTTTAATAACATAATATTATTAGCTAATTACCCAGCTAGCTACTTAGCTACCTAAGTAGATAATATAAAAATGTTTTATTAAGCTGAGATAATTTAGTGTTCCATGGTAAGATTTAGGCAAGGTTAATTCCGGAGATTAAACGCACAGCAGCCAGGTAGCCCAGGCCGAGCGTCATGTAGGTATGTCGTGCGACACCCGCCTGTCAGACGACGGATAGATCTATAGAGATTTGCAAAGATGTTCCTGCAGCAAAGGCTATCTGAGTACCGGAGATGAAAAACAGATCAAAATGCAAAATGCAGTAATATCTATATGTGTTAGGTGAGACACGTGGGGTGATCAAGTTTAGCTTCTGAGAATAGCTTCCGATTGAGTAGCACCCACATACAGTACATGTATGTAGGCAGGCTTAGAACCTCAAATAAGCTGTTTAGTTACGCATGATCTTCATGCTACGGGGTATATCCTTCATTTCCTCAACCTAGGGTATGATTATAGTGGCTGACTATCATCGGCAATGCTCTGTGACAGAGGCGGCATGTTATCATACCTACCTCCTACATGTAGGTATGTACAAATACTCCCGAGTTCCGAGCACTTGCTTTATCAATCGGGAATCTCTGTAAAGAATATCCACACACATAACGATATGTAAGGTGTGTACAGAATACACGACTTTGAATAATTATACCACCCCCTCGTTGGACTTGCTGGTTGGATATCTGTACTCAGAGTATGTGATAGACGAGATAGGTTAGATAGTAGACATAAAAGACATAAATACCTATATCGCGGGGTAAGAATCAGGCCTTATTGGTGCTTATGCGTCCTTTCACGCGACGCGTTAGTCTCGCGTTTTCCGATATTCCTCCTTCTTTCTTCCAGTTAGACAAGTATCAATGTTACAATCGTGAACGGATGGAAAGGGGAAACCCGAGATGGAATCCGGTGATAACTTCACGGGCTTCTATGACAATCTATGAAAGGCATTTCTTTAAGTTTGATACTAAAATATCACCAAACAAGATGGTTTTATAAACGCTTGCTTAAACTGACCTGTAATATAGATGAGTATCGATGTTTCACCCCTCTCAGTTCAAGCCCCTCTTTCTTAAACCAGCAGATACAATCAAGAAACTTGTACACAGTTTGCAAAAGGGATCATTGCATTCCGTGCCTCTAATAGGTCACATCTATAATCGCTGGGCTCAGTTTAGGACTTGAACTTGAAATGGTCTGGTCACATTACATTCCATCACATTTCTGTTGTCTCACCCATGGGGGCTTAGTCACTCACATCTTAGGTCTACGAATCATTTTCTAGCACTGCCTTTCAGCTCCAGATCCTTTGAGACAAAACAACCGCGCTTCAAGCATATGTAAAACTGTTGAACTATTATCATATATACCTCGGTAGACAAAACTTGACAGGAACATCACATAGATTGGTACATATAGTCATTGGTATGGTAGTCCCTCCTCCATGCTAGACTAACAACCTTGCCTAAGCTCTTCTTATACATTACCTTGTATCAATACGCCCGACGAGAAGAGCTAAAGTATAGTAGTACCTAAATATCTCATCACGCCTAAGTGTTAGTATTAATATATACATACCTATGTAGGTATGTATATACTTCACGATAATAATAACGAATACAAATACTCTTTTATCTTCAGGTCTTCAGACTTGAAAGCGCAAGCGCAAGCGCATACAACTGCAGAACCCCAGCGAACAGAAGGTCGAGATCAGGCCAATGACAGGACAGAGAAAGCGTGAACTCGCGCGTTGCATCAAGCATTCTTATCCACTCGTTTCTGCTGTTTTCGCGCTCCTGGCTCGACGCGTACAGTGAGTATAAAAAGCAATTCGCACGTATGGATCCCCTTCAGTACCCAACTGCCAACTAGAACCGATGGGCTGCCAGATTCGAGCCTAGAAGGTCTTCCCTCAGCCTATCTTGTTCATATCTTGTTCATATCTTCCTATCAGCGTTTCCACTTGGCGATCATTGCATATGCACTCCTGTCGTGTCCCCTTTCGCTGGCCATAGCTGCATCTGGAGTGCATCAGCGATGTTCTCCATCGCCTGTAGCCTGTAGCCTGTAGCCTGTCAGCCTGTAGCCTGTAGTCTATCACCTGTCGCAAGCGGAGGTGCATACTGCTAGATCATTAGCCTTCGGCCACATATTCCAGGTGCCACATTTGGCTCTCTTTAACACTTCCTGCACTTCCCACTCGTGTTGGCGACCTCGTGAAAAACGCCCGAGAGTGGTTCCTCTCGTTGGCCCTGGATCATCTTGGATCACCCATGTTCCTTATGTTCCTTAACCTCTCTCCTTTTTCTCTCCTTTCCCCTGGCCTACCAGTGTCCACGTACATAAGTAGATATATTAACTCAAGCTCTCAAAGTCGCATCAATACCCAGTCCCTGTTGCAATCTCTTCTTTAACAAGGAACCCCGACACCGCCTAAAGCTTTCACCCCTCTCAGTGGTCTTAGTGGGGGGGATCGGGGGGTCTACTGAATCTTCGAATCCATAAGGGGCTTAGCGTATAAAGAGAACTGCCATAAGCAGTACGCAGGGTTCGCGCCAGTGCAGGGCCAGTGCCATTCCCGTCCGCTGCTGGGTCGCTGATGGGGCAAAGCAGGGCATAAGTGCACAAGTACCTGTGCCCCGCTGGGGTTTTACCGGGTCCTTACTGGGTCTTTACTGGGTTTCTGCAGGGCTTCTGCTGGGCTACGAGGGCTACGATCGATAACCTGTTAAGCACTGCAAGGCCTGTAAACGCCCTGTAGCCTGTAGCCTGTAGCCTGTAGCCTGTAAGCTGTAAGCGTTAGGTGCGTTAGGTGCGTTAGAATGCGCAAGCATGTCCTCGTCTTTGCTGTTCGTCTTCGTCTCCCCTGCTTGTTGCACCTGCAGCGCAACGTGATTCTACTACCCCATCACCCATCAACCCATTCCATCCTGGCCCATCTCTTCCTCCGTCGCCCGTCGCCCGTCGCCCGTTGCCCGTCGCCCATAACCTTGCCCTTAACTATCTTCCTCTTTCGCAATCCTTCTACGTCTCACCTCCTAATTTTCCCCTTTCAACACCAATCCGTCGTTCTTTTTGGTCTACCCATCTCCCTCTACGGTAGAGGGTGGCTACCACTCTGTCGCGGTAGCTACCGTTCTACTCACACACACCCTATGCGATCGCATACAACTCGACGACCGATTCCTTTAATGTGAATTCTACGAATGCCGTCTGCGCGTTCCTCCATTTCATTTCCGTCGACTCTAATTATGAGCACTGTCGCAGTCGAGCAACCAGACAACTAATCGCGACCCTTCGAGCCATCACTTTTGCCTTCCGATCTGTGTAACGAACTGGAATCACGCTTGAGCATTCTTTCTTCGCGCTCGACGACTACAACCTTCTGTCAAGGACATGATAACCTCTACGTTCTAACCACTAGTGAGAGTACCTTGGAGGCCAATTTTGAAACCGGCCATGAATGCGCACCCATCCCATTAATCCTGGAATATCGAGGCGGATTTAAAAACAAGGGCCTATTGGAATTGTTTACGCGCCTCTTCACACTTCACCATGTTGTCCTTCAACTCCAACCGCCACGACGATGGACGAGGCCCTAAGACACCCGAACCCCTGAGCACTGGCGACGAGCTGCAACTACCATCCCCCCCACGACCTCGGCTAAGACTGAAAAGACGGCATGTATCCAACCATCTAAATGCGCCGGCTACTCAGCAATTCCTCGCGTCAGTTGCCGCGGCAGACATGCCAGTGCCGAGCATCGAGGTGGAAGCGCATGACCCAGATAGCATGGACATATATGAGCAGCTCCATGCGCGTGCCTTTTCACCTCCGAAGACGCCTGCCATTGAGCTGGAACCCCCTCAGAGTATCAAGTTTCCGGACTGGTATGTTGAGTCGGAGTGGAGCTGCTCGGAGAGCGATTCGAGCCCAGAGTATGAGTCTAGCAGGCCCTCAACGGCCTTTTCAACTCAAACCAGCGCTTCACTATTTAGCCAATTATCGCACGCCTCTGAAGATGGCGATTGCATGAGTCCGGAGCTAACAGCCCAAGAATTCCCGAAACTAGATGCGGATACCAACATAGAGGTATCACGCAAGGAGAGGCCCCGAAAGGCGCCCTGGACTAAAGCCATGGACTCCCATCTGTGGTCGACATACTTGCTATATTTGCAAGATCCACGAGTAACTCCGATACGAACAGGCAGAAGTCAAATCCCTCCCAACGGAGTCTGCCTACGCGTAGCGCGGCAGGCGAAGAGAAGTTGGAAGGGTTCGAAGAATCACTTGACCACGGATACGAAGAGTGGTAGCAGCACTCCTACCGCAGAAGCCTCCAAGCCGTACATGGAATGGCCTCATACTTGCGCTGCTACTCGTGCTCATCTACGGGAGCTTTGTAGGATCAAGGTCATAACTACTCCAGGACAACACAAGTCCCCGAGCCCAGCACCTTTCCATAAAGCAGCTCACCGTCGTTGGAACCGGAGATCTACGCCAGCTAGAACACCATCGGTATTCTCTGCGCAGGACATGGCCTTCTCTTTGGCTGTGAGCACTGCGGATACAATGAGGCCCGATGCCCCCCTAGCTCAGCTCACAAGCTCTCAAAGCGAACCGTTTCCAGAGCTCGTAGAGGACGTAAGACAACGGATGGAAGCTACACCAGAAACGCCCTCAACAGAGCTTCCTCGTCTCTCTTCTCCGGGTGTAGCTAAGAGCTACGGCCCCAGTTCGTCTTCGACCTTTGCTGCTAATATCAACATTGCACGACAGTCAAACACGCTAGATTCTCGGAAGCTTCTCAAGTCCCCTGTCCGTCTTACCAGATCGCGCTCAGGGACACAGAAACGGAGGTCGGTTAAGAGCCTAGAGGACCTACCGCGTAAGAGGCCAAGTATAGCCGCTGCTTTCTGGAGAGAAACCACCGAAAGCTCGGAGAATCTAGCGCAACATCAACAATGGAAGAACCAAAGTGACGATGTCTTCACTCCGATAACTCTTGGAGAGTCGATTTTGTCACCATTGGAAGCGGAACACTCTTCCGAGACACCATCTATCCAACCACGTCGCCTTGGATCTCCGTTCTCAGGCTCAAACAGCTTTCCCAACAGACTATCCGCGCCGATCAACTTCAACTTGACAGCACTACGCCGACCCTTCGCAACTGTCCAACAGCCAAACGAAGCGAGTTCGGTGGCACAATCATCACCAAGGTCCTCTCTAGCATCTCGTCTGGCTTACCTTGATCAGCGATTAAAGGAGCTACGAAACCGTGGCGATCGCAGGCGTTCCCAGTCGCCTCTATAACCAGCAACCAGCCCACACATTTCCCCCCATTCAACAATGATACCATTACGTACGTCTTCTTTGTTTACGACTATACCAAATATGATGATTTCCTTACGACCTGAACGATATTCTCATGCCGGCATCACGTTATGCATATTGGGAGCATGTTCTTGCCAATACTTCCTTCGGCGTGGCCATCCAATCTCCCATGAAGGGAAAGGTGGAAGATTCGGCTCGCAGACATCTTGACGAACTTGAAGCAACTTCTCGGGGAGGACAGCAGTTTGGAGACCAATTTGACCCATTTTCTTTTCCACACAGACACACACACACACTCTTTACGTTTCCTTGACGAGTATTATGAGAGATATGAACGATTATGAGATAACAGGAATGCCTTCCTGTTCGGATCACAATTACGACTTGACACCCAAGCAACGAGATGATTAGCTACGGCTAGGGTTAGAACTTGGCGTCCAGGGTTGGACTTGAAAAAGTACTGGTGATGTGATGACCGATAGTCACACTTTGCATTCTTGTATTGAACGAGGCCTCGCCTCTTAGATAATGTTGGCAGAGAATTGATTTGATCTACCACATCCTCGCTCTTATCCACCAAAGAAAGTGATAAAAACAACTGATCATATGCATGATAGTTTTGCATGAATAGGATTAGTCACTTGGGTTCTTATCAATATAAGACGCCGTTAGCTTAACAAGGCTGACAAGGTTCCTCTTGCTTAATACATAGGAGGCTCAAATGACAAAAAATAGTCCCCAATAATTTCACGCAACGTCTACAGTACCAATGTAGTAAGGCTTGTTTAAGTTCTGATGCCAATACGAGGCTCTAGCAGATCCCCTCGTATTGCTTACGGTGTCACGTTATGACTTCTCAATCTTTGGCAAGCTTCAGGCTGCAAGCAAGAGAATATGATTGAGATTATCGACTCTTACGTTCCCAGCACCGTCTTACCTCGCAAATCCACGGTTCTCCAGCATTGGGACATTAATGACTACAACGTCCTCGTTGACGAAGGTACGGGCCAACGCACAGCACTCCTCGATTGGGAACAGTCATACACGGTACCGTTAACTCATGTCCGGCCTTATTATTCGACAGTTTTCGAGTTTCTCGATGATACTATGATCTCGAAATGTAGTCGGCGCCCCTCGACATCTTGGCTACCAGAGGAATGCTTATCGTCCCACCAGCCCGTGTGGGAGGCAGAACCGATGCAAAAGGCCTTTGACGAGCGGCTTGATGAACTGAAGTCTCCCTGGTTAATCGTCGAAGACAACGGCGGTAGCTCAGGCGATTTATGCAGGGCAAAGGAGCAACAATGCCAAGGGACTGACCCGGTCATCAGACGTATTTACTCAAAAATTTAGTCGAGAGTTCGTGGGTGAGACCCTTGGATATAGATAACCTAGGAGAGCACATCAAGTTGAACGGGGAAGCGAGTGTGGAGGACGCAGCATAGAAAGAGGAAGACGGAGCTTGTTTTGTGTGAATTTCAGAGACTGTGGCAGGTAAAACAAGGTGGAAAGGAGTATATATGTATATAGAGGATGCGAGAGCAAAAAGATACATCCCAAGAATCAACAGAGCCGTAGTTCTATTCTACCTAGGTGGCTAAGGCTAAAAGCCTAACCCGAACACTACACGTCTATACCTTAAAGTGCCGTCAACGATATTCGTAAACGGCAGCAGATAGACATGAGGCTGCGCCCGCCAAGGCGACAGCACTATTTAAAAAAATAATAATCTTAGGGCCCTAGTAAGGTGTGCCATCCGGGGGTGGATCTTAAGCAAGCTCGCTAAAAACGTAAGTGAGAGGCCATCCCGCGCGTGTGTTACTACGCTATCACGGGATAGGGTGGACCATAAGAAGCGAAACCGCCAACCCCGCCAATTCCTAATGGTCCGTATTTTTTTTATATTAAACACTGTGGTCCTAGCACTGTATTTGCCTTGTAATTATAAGAGGTTTGGCGCTACATACCCTGTAAGAAAAAATACTGTATATTATTAGATTTACACTGTGGTTTTAGCACTGTCTTTTTTTTTTTTAATAAATTATAAATTTACAAACTTGTTAAATCTTTATAAATTTATTAAATTTTTATAAACTTGTTAAATTTTTATAAACCTATTAAATTTTTATAAATTTATTAAAATTTTATAAATTTATTAAATTTTTATAAATTTATTAAATTTTTATAAACTTATTATAATATTATAATAAGTTTATTATATTAATTAAATAAAAATGATTTAATAATTTTATAATATTAAAAAATTTATTTTAAGTTTAAATTAATTAATATTTAAATTACTTAAGTTTAATTTTTTATTAAAAAATTTTAATATTTAAATAATTAATATATTTAAAGTTATTTATTTTTATTATATTTAATTATATTTTTTTTATTTTCTAAGTAACTTTTTTATTTATATGATTTTATTTAGTTTTATATATTTAGAATATTAAAAGCGTTAATAATATTAAAAATAATAAGTATTATATTTTTAAAATTTAAAACTTATTATTTATAAAAAAATATATATTTTTAAAAAAAAGATTTATTTAGTTTATATTTTATATATTTAATATTTATAAATTTTTTTAAGTTAATAAAATAATTTTTTATATAATTAAAAATAAATTATATAATATATTTATAAAAAATAATATAACTTGTTTTAAATTTATATTTTATAATAATAATATAATAGTTTTTATTATAATTAAAAACTTTTATATATTTATTTATATTTTTAAATTTAATAAATTTAAACTTAATAAATAATTATATTAAATTAAATTAATTTATATATAATAAGTTTATTATAAAACTATTTAAATAATAAAAAAAATTAAAATATTATTATATAAAAAACTATAAATTTAATAACTATAAATATTTTTATATATATAAAAATAATAAACAAAAAAACCTATTAAATAAAAAAATTTATTATTTATTTTTAATATTTTTAATAATATAAATATTTAATATTATTATTTTAAAAGTTATAATATTTTTTAAATAATAAAAATTAAGTTTATATAATAAAATTTAAATTTTAATAAAATTTATAAATTATTATAATTATAGTAATTTATTATAAAAAAATATTTAATATTTAAACTTAAGGATAATTAAATAATTACTTGTTAAATAATAATAGATTCTAAAAAAAAAATTACATTATTAAATTATAATAATAAAAAATAATATAATTTATTATTTTTATTTATATAATAATATATACTGGAAATTAAAATTAATTTAAAAATATATTTATTAATATAGGTTTTAAAGTTTTAAAATAAATATAAAATAAACGTTAATTTATATTATTACTTTAATTATTATTATTTTAAACATTTTTAAATAAAATATAATATATAATATATAATATTATAAATATTATAAAAAACGTTATTATTATTATATTATAATAGTTTTATTTTATATATATATAATAATTTATTTTAAAATAATAAAAAAAGATATATTTATTAATTATTTATAAATTATTTAAAGTTTTTATTTATAAGTGATATTTTTTAATTATTATAAAATAATAAGAAAGGTTGTTAAAGTTTTTAATAATTATAATATATTTAATATTTATAATAATAAAGTTATTTATTAAAAGTAAATCTTTAAAAACTAATTATATTATATAAAAAAATATATAGTTTAACTGATTTTTATATTAATAAAAAAACTTAAAATAATAACTTAATAAACTAATATATTAATAAGTAACATTATTTTTATTTAACTAATAAATAAAAATTATAATTTTATATATTAATATAAAATTTTTATTGTTATTACTTTTATAATTATTTTAAAATAATAATTAAATAGATTATAAAAAAAATTATAAATATATATATATATTAATATTATATTAAAATTAATTTAAGTTAATATTATAAGGAAATATATTTTCCTGTAACTTTAAATTTTAATTAAAAAATATATTTTTTTAATATATTTAAAATATATTAATAATATATATTTAATATTTATTAAATTTTAATAATTTATTTTTATTTTAACCTGGTTATTTTTATTTTTTTTCTTTTAATTTTAACAGCTTTTTTTTTATTTTATTAAATTTAATTATTATTTTACTTAATATAATAATTATTACTATATAAATATTTATTATTATTAATAATCTAAGGTTTTATATTATATATAATAAGTTTTTTTTAGTGAATTATATATAATTTTTAAAATTAAATATTAAATAATTTCTTTTAAATTAGTAAGAAATAAACGTGTTAATAAATATAGTTTATAACTTATTACGTTTATTTATATTTATATAATATATTAATAATTATTAAAAATGTTTAAAAAATTAATATATACCAGGTTTATAAAAGTATTTATAGCTATTAAAATTATAATAATAATTAGTATAAATATTATTTAAATATTTAAATAATATAATATATTATTAAAACATATTTTTATTTTTTTTATAAAATATATAAGTATATTTTAAAAATAAAATAATACTAATTATTATTATATAAATAACTTACTAATAATATTAAAACTTTATTATAACTAGGTATAAAATAATTTAAAATAAACCTTTATAATTAATTATAACTTTTAATATAAAATTAAAATCCCGGTAAATATAATTATAACTTTTTTAATATATATATAAATAAATTATTTATTTTATATAAAATTATTAATATATTATTAATTAACCTTTTATATTTAATAAAATAAATTATATATTTTAATTAATTATTATTTTTATTATAATATTACTTATTTTTAATTATTTAACTTTAATTAAAATTTAAACTATATATTAAAAAAGATTATTAATATTTATAATAACCGGCTTTTTTATTTTATTACTAAAAAAATAATTTATATTAAATAAAATATAATAAAATAAAAAGTAAATTTTTTTTTTAAGATTTTAATTAAAGGTTATTATTTAGTTTTAATTAAAACTAAGGTTATTTCTAAAAAAAATAAAACCGGGGTTGTTTTTAAAAAAAATAAAACTAAGGTTATTTTTAAAAGAAATAAAACTAAGGTTATTTTTAAAAGGAATAAAAAAATTTAAATTAATAATATTAAAGTTATTATTATTATAATTTTAATTTAAATAATTTAAATGTTATTTTTTTATATATATATCTTTTAAAATATTTTTATTATTATTATTATTAAAACTTATAAAATCTTAATATTATTTTTTTAAATGGGTACATTTAATAAATATAAGCTTAATATTATATTATTTTTTAATTAAGGTATTTTTTAAAATATTATTAACATCCTAGTTATTATTTTTATTATAGTTTTTAAAATTTTAATAACGCTTTTTAAACTAGGTATTTTTAATAAATATATATTTAATATTATATTTTTATAGTTTAAGAATAATATTTTATAACCTGGGAATAATATTTTTTAATTTAAATATAGTGTGAATTATATATATTTTCTATAAATTAAGTAGGTGGAATTAAAATTAAAAAAAAAACTAAACTTATTTAGCTTTAATTTAAAAAATAAAAATATTAAAATATATTACATGGTATTTACAAACAATTTTAAAAAATACTAACATTTATTTATATATAATTATAAAATATAAATATATTTATTAATTTATTAACCGTTATATAAAAAAGAAATTATATTACTATATAATTAAAAGTAAATATATATATATTTATTTTATTATTTTATTATACGTTTAACTTTTATATTAGTTTATTTATTTTATATTTTAATATTTTAAAAAAAACTTTATTTTAATTTTAACATTTAATTATAAATAATTAATTATTAAAATATATATTATTTATATAAACAAAAAGTTATTTTATAAATTAATATCTTTTTTTTTAAAACAATTTATAAAAATGTTTTATAGCGTTTTTTTTACATTTAAATTTTATTTAAAACTAATAAAGTATAATAAAAAATATAATAGTTATTTTAAAGTTATAATTATAATTTATTATTTAATAATAAAAAGATATTTACATTTTAAAAAAAATCATGTAAAATTATTTAAATATAAGTAATTTATAATATATTTAAAATCGTTAAATAAAATAAGGGATTTTATCTTTAAAAATAAAATTATTAAATAAAATATTAAAAAAACTATAGTTAATTTAATATAATAATTATAATAGTTAAATTTTATTATTATTATATATAATATTAATATAATATTAAATTATAATTACTTTAATATTTAAAAAAATTTATAAAAAATTATTATCATGTATTATTATTATTAAATAAACCACCGATTTAAATAAAAGTTAACAATATATTAAACTTGTTATAATCCGGCTATTTAAAAAAAATAAATTCGGAATTAATAACATTTTTTTATATATTTTTTTATAAAATTAAAACCGTAATAATTTACATATAATTTATATATATATTAATAAAAAACATATATATTTTAATTATTAAATCTTTATTAGTTTTATTTATATTAAATTTATTAGTTTTTTTTATATTAAAAATCTTTTTATAAATATATTTAATATTAAAGTATTTATATATATTATACGAGGTTTTATTATTATATTTAGCTTTTTAAATATAATAATAATTATAAGTTATTTATATATAAATTAGTTTTTTTTTTTTTTTTTTTTAAGTAAAATATCCTTATAAACTTTATAAAAAAGAAAAATAATAAAAATAAAATAAATAATTATTTAATAGGCTGTTTATAATAATATTAATATTTAAAGGTTATTAAAAAAAAATATAGCGAACTATAAATAAAATATAAACTTATAATATAATTAAAATTAAGTTGTTTTTATTTTTAAAAAATTAAAAATTAACTTATTATTAAAATAAATAATTATAAAAACCGGTTAATAATAACATTATAAATTAATATTAAAATAATAATTTTATTATAATAACTTTTTTATTATTTTATTTATAAAATAAAAATATTAATAAACATATTAATATATATTTTAAAATTTAAAAATATAATATTTAACTTAGTTGTTATTTTTTAACCTAGTTATTATAATATTAACATTTATTAGCTTTTATTACCTACTAATAAAACTTTTATAATATTTAATTTTAAATAATTTTATTTATTAATAAATATTATATTTAAAAAAAAACATTATTATTATATCTTAAAATTATAAAACATTTTAACTATTATTTAATAATTTATTATTAAAATTATTAATAATTATTTAATATTTATAAGTTTTTTAACTAGTTTTAAATTTACTTATATTAATTAAATTAATAAACTTAAATAATAATATATTAATTTTTTATTTATATATATTTATAATATCTGTTAAAATAACTTATTTAAAATAATTATAATATATAAATCTTAAAATTATTTAGTGTTTTTAAACTTTATAATTAGTTTTAATATTATTTATATTAAATAAATTAATAAATTTAATTAATAATAAATTAGTATTATATTTATAAATATTTATATTATATTATAATAATTACTTAATAATAATAACTATTTTTAGCTTTAAAATAATATTAGGGGTTTTAAAAATATTAATAAATATAAATAATATTTTAATTAAAATTAATTTAATGTTAAAAGCTATATTTTTTTTTTTAATAAACAAGTTAATATTTTTTTTAATTATGTTATTTTTAAAAAAAAACAAAAGTTATAATTTTTTAAACTTATAAAATATAATTTTATATATAAGACTTTTAATTTGTTTTACGCCGGTATTTTCCCTTATTTTTTACTTTTATTTTTTTTTTTACTTTTAATTTTTTTTTTATATCCGCTTTTATTATTATATTCACTTTTACTTATATTTTTTAAACATTTTTTTTTTTTCTTTTTACCTTTTTATTATAACTATATAATATTTTAAATTATTTAAAAACAATAAATTATTATTAAATTAATTACTTTTAAATAAAAATAACTTAAATTTAATTTATTTTAATTAAATTAACTTTTTAAAAATTAAAAACTTATTATTATCTTTAAATAAATTAAAAATTAAATTAATTATATTAGATTTTTAAAAACTAATTATATATAAATATATAATATATTATTATTAAATATAAATAATAAATAAAATATAAAAAAAATTTAATAAAACTTATTATTATAATTTATATTTAAGTTAATAATATTTTAAATAGTTTAAATAAAAACAATATTTATTATTTTAAATTAATATTAAAACTTAAATTTATATATTAGTTTAAATTAAAATAATTTTTTTGGTTTTTATTGTTATATTATAAATTTAAATTTAATATAAAATTATTTAAATTTTTATTAGCTTTATTTATTAAAAGTAAATAAATAAATAATAAAAAAAAGGTTATTATTTATTTTATTAATAAAGCCGTAATAACTTTTTAATATATAAATATATAAATAATATATATATTATATTTTATTATATTTTTTAATTATATTTAAAATATTATATTTTTATTAAATAAATCGCTTATTATTATAATATTATAACTAGTAATTATAATTAATTAGATTTTATTCTTTTTTATTATATTAATTTTTTAAATAAATTTTATTTAAAGTTTAATTTTAATATAAATTATTTATTTATTAAATTTAAATTTTAAAATAATATTATTAATAAACTAAAATTATAAATTATAAACTATAAGTTTTATATAATATAAAACTTTAATATTAATTATTTTTAATTATATTAAAAAATATATATTAAATAAAATAATAAAAAAATTTATATCGTTTTATTTTTACTATTAATATAGTTACTAACTTATTATTTTTTTTTTTAATATAATATTAACAAATAATTATATAAACTTGTAATTTTATTATTTTATTAACTTATTAATAATTTAATTATTTCATTTTTTTTATAATAAATAATTGTTTTACTTTATTAATTTTATTTAATATTTTAATACTAGTTTTATTTATATTAACTAATAAAATACTATTTAAAATAATTAATCTATTTAATATAAATAATATATATTTATTAAATAGTTTAATTAAAACAAGGTATTTTTATTTAATAAGTAATTTATTTAAAATAAAAGTTCCTTATTTAATAAATAATCTATTTAAAATAAAAGTTTTTTATTTAACAAATAATCCATTTAAAGCCTATTTTATAAGTGATTTATTTAAAATAAAAGTTTCTTATTTAATAAGTAATTTATTTAAGGTTTATTTTATAAGTAATTTATTTAAAATAAAAATTCCTTATTTAATAAATAATTTATTTAAAATAACTAGTTTATATTTAACTTTTATATTTTTAATAAAATTAATTTAAAGTTACTTATATTTAAATATATTTTTTATTTTAAATTAATATATATAAAGAATAATATTTAAATTATAAAATATAACTAGCTAAAAAAAAAATAATATATTTAAATTTAGTAAATTACTTAATATTACATATTTAGTTTTAAAACTATTAATAATAACTTAATAAAAAAAAAAATTATAAATATTATATTTTTTATAATTATTTACATTAAATATTTTAATAACATTTTTATAAAATATTACTTTTATTATATTATATATACCTAGTAACATTTATTACTGGTTTTTTATATAAATATCGTAATATTTTATAAAAAAAAAAATAAAAATTATTAGAAACTATATATAAAATAAAAGTAATAAAAAAAAAAAATAATAATATAAAAAAATATTAAAATAACTACGTTAGGAATAAATATTATAAACCATTTAAATATTAAAATTATTTAAAAATTAAACACTTAAATTAATATTATTATATATATAATAATTATTTTATACGTTTTTAATAGCTTAGCTTGTTAAGATTTCCCTTCTTATTTATTATTTTTATAAAAAACCTATTACTATATAACGCTTTACTTTTTTAAATTAATTTAATATTAAATTAATTTTATTAAAAATTATTATTATTTTTATAAAAAATAATTTATTAAAATATATAATCCTCGCTTATTTTTATAACGTAAATATATTTACTTATTATATTTAATTAAAACTTTAAATAATATATAATATAAAAAAATAATTTAATATAAACTAAGTAAATATCTAAATATAAATATATTTTTATTATTTAATTAAATAATTAAAAATTATTAAGAATTTAAAAGATATTAAAATATATAATTATAACTTATTAAAAAAATTTATTAAATTAACGTAATAATTAACTTAATTTTAAAATAATAAGGATAAAAAAAAATAAATTCTATATTAATAAATTTATTTATATATTAAAAAAAAACTTTTAAAAAAATTTTCTTCTTAATTAATAATAACCATTATATTAATAAAAAATATTTTATTAATTATAATTAATAAGATTTTATTTTACGTTAAAATAAACGCCGCTTTATTATTTAACTATATATTTTTATTTATAAACTTTATTTTAATTATAATTAATAATATTTTTATTAATTTTAATAAAAATAATAAAAACCTTATTATTAATTAAAATTAAAAAGTAAATAACTTAGTGGTTTATATAAAAATAAACTAGTTATTATAACCATTAAAATAATTAAAAGTTAATATTTAAAACATATTTTTAACTTTTTTTTTTTATATATAAAAAAATAAAATAATATTTTTTTTTAATATTAAAGAAACTATTTTTTATTATAAGGTATTAAATAATAAAAATATTTTATACCTTATTATTTAAACTTAAAAATATAGTTAAAAACGTTATATATTTTAAATAAAATATTATAAATAATTAAATAATAAAGAAGTTTTTTTATTTTATTTTCTTAAAATTTAAATAATAAATAAAATTAATTTAAACTTTTAAATATTTTTAGTTAAAACTTTATATATATAAAAAATAAATATAAAAAAATTATAATATTTAAGATATTAATAATGAATTATTTTATATTATTTAAAATATATTTTAATTAATTTATATAATTATTTAAATTTTTTAAGTTATATTTTTTAATAATAAATATAGATATTAATATATTTTTTATATTTATTATAAATATATTTATTATTTTTTATAAAATATAAAGCTTTTTAATAATATAAATTAAATATTAAATTAAGGTTAATAACTTATTAAATAAATAAGCTATAATTAATTTTACACGTTTAACGGTTATTACTTTTTTTGTTTTTTATATAACCACTTATTTTTTTTTTGTTTAAATAAATAACAGGTAATTACGTTATATATAAGAAAAATAATAAAAACGGCGCTAAAAAAAAGGGAAAATAATTTTAATAAAAATAAAAATAATTATTTTATAAAAAAAGATATATAATTTTAAAAAGCTATTTTAATTATATAATTAAAAACGATGGTTTTATTTATATAATTTTAATAATATTTTATAACGTTTATAAAACTAAATAAATATAAAAAGAATTATTAAATTTTTATTTAAAATAATTAAAATCAGTTTTTTATAAAAAAATATAATATATAATAAAATTATAAATAAATAAAATAATAATTTCTTATATATCCTTATTAATTTAATTACTTAAATACCGTATTAATTTAAATATTTTATATAATATAAAGTTATATACTTTAAAATTAATATAAAAGTTTTCCATTTATATATTATAATATTATTTAAATAATATTATTATTTTTTAAATTAATAAAATATTATAATATAAATCTAAATTAATTTAAAACCTTATAAAAATAAAATTATTTATTAATATTTAAATAAGAGATTTTTTTAAAATCAAATCCTTTTATAATTTTAAAAAAAATACTATATTAATTTTAACTAATAAACTTTTTAATAACATTTTTATATATAAAATATTTATAAAAGCTAAATAAATATTAATATTATTATAATTAAAATCTATTAGCTTTTTATAATAAAATTAAAATATAACTTAATTATTTAATATTTATAAAAAAAAAAACTTAATATTAATTTAATTTAATAATTATTTAAACGAAAGTTTTAATAATAAAAATTAATTTATTATAATCTAATAATATACCCTTTTAAATTTATAAAATATATATGTTATTTTATTTATTATTAAAATATTTATAATAAAAAAATCCTTAATTAGTTATAGAATATATAAAATATAAAAATTAATTTTACTTTTTTTATTTAAATTTAATTTAAATATAATATAAAATAAAAAACTAATAAATTAATAAAATAAAAATATATTATATATTAATTATATTAGTTTTTTTATAATTACTAATAAATATTTAACCTTTTTAAAAACCTAAATAAAAACCAGATTTATAAAATTATTTAAAAATATATATAGCTTAATATTTTAAAGTTAATAACTTTTAAAGTATATTATTAATAATATCCGCGAGTTATATAACAACGTATAAAAAAATAAAACTTTAATAAACAGTAATTAAAAAAAATATTTATAGTTTTTAGTTTTAATTATATATAGTTTATAAATAACTATTAAAAATTTTATTTTATTAGTTTTAAAATCTATATAAAAATTAATATATATTTTTATAAAATATTATAATATAACGTTAATAAATTTAATTTTCTACTTTTTAACTTATATAAATAAATATTTTTTATTATAAATAAACTTAGCTTTAAACCATAATTTATTTATATAAATCATAAAATTAAAATAATTATTTTAACATATATATTATATTAATTAGTTATATAAATTAAACTAAAAATAATTATTATTTATTTAAATAATATAATAATTATTCTTTTTTAAAAAAATAAAATTATAAAGTTATATAAATAAAAAAGCAGTAAATAAAATAAAAAAATTAAATAATAATAAATAAAACTATAAAAAAATATAATAAAATACTAGATTATAAATATAAATTATCTATAAAAATATTAAACGTAATTAATATTAATAAAATTATTTTAAATTTTTAGTTATAAAAAATAACTTTAATATAAACTTAATTATTAATTAAATTACCTTATATATTATATATAGTAATATATTATAATAAAAAGTTATTAAATTTATAAAGTAATAAAATAACTATTAAATTAAATACCATTTAAGTAAAAGCTATGTTATAAGTAACCATATAAATTAAATATAATTAAATATTATTAATAATAATATAATAAATTATATTATAATAGTAGATTTTAAATATAATCTTAGATTAAAACAGTTATTATAAAAGTTAAAAAAACCATTAAAAAAATATAATTTTAAAAATTTCTTAATATTAAAAACGAAATAAATTTATAATAAATAACTGGTATAATATTTATTAAAACCAGTTTATAAAAATATAGTTAATTTTTATAAAAATAATTATTTAGTTTTAAAACATTATTTAAAATAATATATAACTATGAATATAAAATTAATATTAATATTAAATAAGATATTTTATAATAAAGAAATATAATATTTAAATTAATTAAATAAAATTTAATATTATATAAATTAAGTATAAAAAGATATTAATAAATTAAAAGTTATATAAAAATAAGTGTAATTAAATAAGGATAAATTTAATGGATAGTTTAAAATAAATATTTTTAATATAATATAACTACTTATTTATAAGTAATATAAATTATTTTAATATTTTAACTTAAATATATAATAAATATATATTAAATAATTATTAATTTATAGTAAATTAATAAATTATAACTTAGGTATTTATTTATTTTAATTAATATATTTTACACTTATTATTTTAAATTAAAAAAATCTTATATTTTAAACCTTTTTAAATATTTTTATTTATTTATTAATATTTATATATATTATTTAAACTTTAATATATTTATAATATTATATAAATTTTATTATTTTTTTATATACATTATAATTATATTAAAACCTTGTTTTTTTATTTTTATATTTTTTTTTTAAAAAAAACTATATAAGTTATTATTAAAAATTATTAATATTTACTATTTAAGTTATTTTAATTTAAAACTAATATTTAATATTTAAGTTATTAAAAATAACAACATTTTTTATTTTTTAATATATATTATTATATATATTATAGTTAAAAATATTTAGGCTTTTAATAAAAAAATAAATGTTAAAAATTAATAACGCTATTAATATAATATTTATTTATTTAAAATATTAAATCTTTTAAAATTTATTATTAAACTAAAAAATAATATCTTTTTTACCAGTTATTATTTCTTTTTTATTCCAAGCTATAAAAATAAATAAAAATATAAATAAACTTTATTTTATTTATTAAATATTTTTCTTATATTAATTTTTATAATATATATAATTTATTATTTTTTTTTTTTAAATTTTAACCAATGGTTTTTTTTAATAAAAATAAAACTAAACTTGAAACAAATATTATTACCGTTAATTTAAAAACATTTAAAAACTAAAAAAAATTCCCTTTATAATTAATTAAATTACTTTAATTATTTTAATTATTTTAATTAATTTTCTAGTTATAGTTAATTAATTATAAATAAATTAAATAATTAATTAACCTGTTTTAAAACTTATTAAAATCTTAAAATACTAGTTTAAACATTAAATTTAGAACTTTTTTTCTAAGCTTTTAAAAGTAAAACCTATTATTTTACCAGAATTAAAATTAGATTTTATTATAACCATATAATTCTATTAATATATAAAAATTAATTTACTTAAAATTATATATATAAACATGGTTTTAAAACTTTAACGTTTAAAAATAATCTTTTTAATTTATTTTTTAATATATTATTTTTTTATTAAGATTTTTATTATTTATTAAATTAATTTAATATGATTTTATTTTTTAAAAATATTAATAATTCATGGTTATTAGTTAGTTATATATTATAAACTTTAAATATAAGTTTAAATAGTTTTAAAATTATTAGTTTATATTATAACTTTTAATATTTAACTATAAATAAGGTTTTTATTAAATACCTTTTTACTTATTTCGCTTAGTTTATTTTTAATAATATTACCATGTTATTTTTTATTAATTAAGCTATTAAAAAGAAAATTTTCAAGTTATATATTATTAATTTATATTTTAAACTAGGTTATATTATAAAAAAAAAAAATATTTAAAATATTAAATATAAACTTTATATTAATACTCGTAGGTTAACTTAATTTTATATTAATAATAAATATAAATTAAATAAATTAAATAATACGTTTAATACTAATAATAAAATTAAAATATTTAAAATATTTTATATTAAATTTTTTACCCTTAAGTTTTATAATTCTAGCTTTTATAATAATAATATTAAAATATATTATAAGAAAATATTATATAAAAAAACATAATTTAATAATATATATAATAACGATTATAATTATTTAATAAAACGTTTAAAATTATATTTTTAATCTTTTAACTTTAAATTAGAATTTAATTATAATTTATTTAATCTTTAAAATTTAAATACACCTAGCTTTAAATTTAAATTTAAATTAAATTATAATTTATTAAATTTTTAAAACACTTTTAATTTTAAGTTTAACCCTTAGTTTAATTTTAAATTTAATTTAGTTAAACTTAATTATAATAATTATTTTAGTAATAAAAAAGTAAAGTATAATTTAAAAAAATTAAATATTAAATTTAAGTTAAACTTTTTATCTTTAATAAAAAGCGATGATATTATATAAATAAATAGTAATAATAACAATATAAATAAAGCTAAAAATAAAAATAAAAGTAAAATAAAAGTTAAAATACTTAAAGTTAAATTATTTTGGTTTTATAAAAATAATAAATTATTATATAAAAGTAATTATAATATTATAAACGATATAAGTTAAATTATTTATTTATATTAAACTTATAAAAATTACTAAATGGTTTTTTTTTATATATTATATTTAAATAATTAATATAATTAACTAATTATAAATAAATTTATATAAAAAATAAATAATAAAAATAACAAGTAAAGGAAAATTAATAAACTAGATTAATATATAAATAATAATAAGTTTAATATTATAATAAGATTTTTTTATATATTTTTTAAATAGTAATAATTATTAAATTTCCTAGTATTAACTTTAATTTATTAATATATTATAATAATATTATTTAAGTGATTTTAAGAAAAATAATTTATTTATAAATAATATATATTCCTAGTATTTATTTATAGTTATAATAAATTAAGATAAATAATAATTAAATTATTTTATAATTAAAATATATATTATTTTAATATTTATATTATTAAAAAGCTTTTAATTAAATGAAATTTTAAATTATAAATATATTTTTTATATATTATAAATAATTAAATTAAGCTATGTTAAATATATTAAGTACTTAAAAAAAAACGAAGTTTTAAAGCTATGGATTATAAATAATAATATTAAAAAAACTAAAAAATAATTTTTAAAACTTTTATTTTATTTTACCAGCTAATTATAATAAGTATATAATATATTAAAATTAGTAAAAACTGTTAATTATATTAAATATATAAAAATTAATAAAAACTATTTAATAAAATATCATATAATAAATATAACTTTTAAATATTTCTTAAATATTAAATAACTAATTAAATATTTAACCTTTTTTTTTAATAATATTTTATATATATAATTTTTTTTTATATAATTTATATTATAAAACCTTTAAATTACTTTAATAAAAATTACATGAATTTTTTATATGTTTTTTTTATTTTCTTTTTTAATATTAAATAATTATATATTTATTGTTTTATTTATATATTTATATAATATATTATTTTTATTTAATTATTTATTTTAAATTATTTAATAAATTATTTTATACTATTTTATTATATATATTTTTATTTTTATTTTATTAAATTAATAACCTTAATTTTAACCATATTTATTATTTAATTTATTTAGTTATATATATATATTTTTTTATTTTTTATAACGATAAAAGATATTATTATTAAAGAACGTTTTAAAAAAGCTTTTTATAAGTTAAAAACACTTTAAAAACTAATTTTATTTATTATATTTTTTTTTTTTTTAAATTAAAATGGTATAATTATTATAATTTATTATTTTAAATATAATTTATAGGTTTTACTTAATTTTTATAATAATGATTTATATGGTGTTAATTATTTTATTATATATTATATTTATTATATTTTTATTAATAATATTTAAAAAAATAATAAAAGGTTAAGTATTAAAAATAAACTATATTTATTTTCTTTTTAATATAAAGATAAAATAGTATTATTAAAAAATAATATATTATTAAAAATAATATATTATTTCCACGTTTTAAAGTTTAGATTAAATTTATCGTATATTATATTAAAATTATTTTTTTTTATATTAATAAGTCGTAGGGAAATTTTACGTTATTTATATGTTTTTTTTAAATTAGGTTTTTTTTTATAGGAAGTTATTTAACTAATAAGCTAGTTTAAAATATTTAATAATTAATAAATATAATAATATATAATAATAAATTACCGCTTTATATTATATAACCGGTTATAATATTAAACTAAATAAATATTATATTATATTAAAATATAAATATTAATAGTTTAAAATTAATAAAATATACCAGTATTTTTTTAATGATTTTATTTATATTAATTAAAAGTATATAAATATTAATAATAATATAATTTTTTTTTATATTAATTTTTATAAAACTTTTAATAACTTTTTTTAGGTTTTATTTTTTAAAGAATTCCTTTTATAACTTACTATTAAATATCCAGTTTAATGGATTAATATTATTATAAATATATTATTAATATTTATTATAATTTCTTTACGTTTTAATATTTTTATTATTTTTATTTAAAGTGTTTTTTTTAGTTAGTTAAAAGTTAATATAACTATAAAAAAAAGATCTAGGTTAACTTATATTAACCTGCTTTAAATTAAGTTTTATATTAATTTATTTTAAACTAAACATGTTAAAATTAATTTAAATGCCGAATTTATTTAATATTAATAAATAATATATATATTATAAAAAGATATTATTATAATTATTAAAATAATAAAACTTATAAAATATTTTTATAATTTTATTATAAGTAGTTTAAATTAAATGGTGTTTAAATATATTTTCATTTAATTTATTTAAATATTATTTATAAATATAACTTATAAAATATTTATTTTATTATTTTTTAATATTATTTATATATATATTCGATTTAATATTTTAGTTTTAAATAATAATAAAATTAAAACTATTATTTTATAAAATATAAAATATTTATATATTAAGAAAGTTATATTAAGTTATATTAATTAAAATTATAATATATATAATTATTAAAATAATAATAAACAACGTTTAATATATTTGTATTATTTAAATAAAAAAATACCTTAAAAAAAGTTTAATAAGATTAATAAATATATTATTTTTATTAATAATTTTAATTATAACTTTAATATTTTTATAATTAGTTATTTTAAGGTTAATAATAATAATAATAATAATAATATTATTATTATTATTAATTAATTTATTATTAACTTAAATTAAAAAACATTTTTAGGTTTTAATTATAATTATATTTTTAATTTAAATAAGTTATTTAATAATATAAGTTTATTTAATAATAAAAACTATATTATAAATTTTAATAAATTTATAAAAACTTTTTATTTAAATATATTAATATTTATAAATAGTATTTTTATAATGTTATTATTTATTAAAAAAAAGGAAAACTTTATATAAAATTAAATATATAATAAAAAGTATTTTTTATATAATTAAAATATACGTTAATTTTCTATTAATTTTATATAATAATTATAATTTTTTAAATTTTATAAATAATAATTAAATATGTTAATTTTAATTAATAATATTAAATATTTATATTTTTTTTTACTTTTTTATATTATTATAATTATATTATAACATTGGAAAAATATTAATTTATAACTTTAAAAATAATTTTATATAATAATATTAAATTATAATATTAATATCTTAGATTTTATATTTTAATTATCTATTTGTTTATAAATATTATATTATTAATATAATAAGTAATATATTTAAATAAATAATAGTAAAAATGTTAATAAAGTTTATAAAAATATTAATAAAATTTATAAAAACGTTAATAAAGTTTTTAAAAATATTATTTAAAGTAATTATAATATTAAATTTCTTATTAATAATTTTAACTTTTTTATTTTATATTAATATATTAATTATTTTAATAGTTATTTTATTATAGATTTTCTAGAATATCTTATTATATTTATTAATAATTTTATTTAGTTATAAAATAATTTCCGTAGTTTATTTAATTTAACGATAATTTAATTTTATAGTAATATTAATATTATTTTTTTAATTTTTAGTTATTTTTTTTACTTAAATATATATTAAATAGTTTAATTAAAAAAATATTTTATTACTTATTTATATTTTATTTTATATATTTAAATAATTTAAATTAATGTTAAAAATATTTTGATTTTTTTTATAAAGCGTTAAATAATTTAACGTTAAATAAGAATAAATAACTGTTATTTAAACAACTTAAAATAATAAATGTTACTAAATAAATATAATATATTTTATAATATAAAATAAACATTTTTTAATAAGATACTAATAATATAATTATTATTAAATAAAATATAATGTAATATATTAATTTACTTTTATTAAATATTTAAATATATATATATATATATAGGTATAATATTAAATTAAATCCTTTTAAAAATACTATTATTTATTAAAAATATTTTTTTTTTTTTAATTATATTTTTATTTATTTATTTTTATTCTTATCTTTATTTTTATTTTAATTTTTATTATTATTATTTTTTTATTCTTATTTTTATCCTTATTTTTATTTTTATTTTTATTTAAAGTTTTTTTTTTTTTATAAGTTTTAAATATAGTTTTAAATATAGCTTAAAAATCACCTTATTTTTATTATAATTTTTTTAATTTTAATAAAATAAAAGGTTATAATTTTATATTTATAATTTAAATTAAATTGTTATTTTAAAATAATACTAGCTTATAATTAGTTTTTATTATTTTTAATAATAACGTTATAAACTATTATATTATATATTATATTTATTATATAGTTATTAAAAATATTTAATATTATAATAAAAAAAAAAAATATAAGATATTAAATTATTAGTATTTATTTTTATTTATATTTTTTAATAAAAATTAAACTTATTATATTTTATTTTTTAATAATAATAAGTTATTATAAAAGGTGGTATATTTTTATATATTAGTATTTTAAAATAATATTTTTTTAAAAGAATATAAGTTTTAAAATTTTAATGTTTAGTTTTTTATATTTAATTATTTACTGTGTTTTATAAATAATTAATATTTTATTATTTTATTTTTTAAAAAATAGGTTTTTTTTAAAGAAATTTTTACCTGTTGGTAAAATATTAAATATTAATTTAAAAAGTTAATTAATTCTATTAAATTAAACTATAAAAATATAATAGTAATAATAAATAATTATATTTAAATTATAATAATATTAATAAGTAATTATATAAGTTTATAATATTTTAGTTTTATAGTTTATAATATTTAATATTATTATTTAATTAAAATATTAATAAAATTAAAAATTAATTATATTATTTTTAAAATAAAAAAAAGTTAATTTATATATAATAATATAAAATAGTATAATAAAATGGGTGTTAATAAGATTTTAATTAAAAAGGTTAGTAATAAGATATTTATTTATAATGATTTTTATTATTTTTTAAATAAAAATATATTTATAATATTTTTAAAAAAAATAAACTTAAATTCCGGTAAATTTTATTTAATTACTTATATGTTTTAATTATTATTTTATAATAATAAAAGTAATTTTAAATTAATGTAACGTTATTATAATTTATTATAGTTTAATTTTACTTTTATATTTTTTAAATTTATTTTCATTTATTTTACTTAAAATATTTTTAATAATAAGATTATATTAATTTTTACCATAATATATTTATTTATTAAATTTTAAATGTTTTAATATATTAAGATATATATAAACTAATATAAATAAATAATAAAAAATAAGAAAAATAATAAATTTCTTTTTTTACGTTTAAATTAAGTTATTTTTATTAAAAAAAACTTAAAATATATTTAAATTAAAATAAATAAATATAATATTAAGTTTTATTATTTAAATAAAATTAATATATATTTTTAAAATAAAATTATATTTAATTATATTATTATTAATAATAAGTTAAATAATAAATTAAATAATAAATAAAACAAATCTTAAATTAATTTATTTAAAAAAAGATAATAATTAAATAATATAGAAACAATTAAAAAGGATAACTAAAATAGCTTTAAATTAATTTAAAAAAATATAGCTTACATGTTTTTTAATATTAATAATAACTTTATTTTAATGTTATTTTTATTTATTAATATTTTAATAAATACTAGTAATAATAAAATAAACGGTAATAAAAAAAATATATTATAAAATAAATTAAGGGTTAATAACAAAGTTTTAAAAACTATAAAAAAAATAAATATATAAATATATAATATAACTTTTTTACGGATAATTAAATAGATATTTAGTTAAATTTTTTTTTTTTTTAGAAAATATATATATTAAGTATTTATTAAAGGTATTTATATATTATTTTTAAATTTAATTTATTAAATTAAATTTTTTTTTTTTTTTATAAAAATATATATATATAATAATGGTTTTTTAGTTGTTTTATTTTTAATTTAGATTATTAAGTTAATTTTTATTTTATTTTATAAAAACATTTATACTTTAAAAATCTATTAATTTTTATTTTTTATTTAAATTATTAAATCGATTTTTAGTTTTTTTATATAAAAATATATATATATTAAAAGTTTATTTATTTTTATTTTATAATTAAAGTTATTAAATTAGTTTTTAGTTTTTATAATATATATTAAAAGTTATTATATATTTACTTATTAATATAAGTTAAAAAATTGGTTTTATATTTTTTTTTATATGTTATATATTATATTTATTTTAACTATAAATTAATTATTATTTTTATTTTTTTTATATTTTTTTATATATAATATATTTTTTTATAAAAAATATTTAAAAATAAATTATATTTAAATAATTAAACATTTTTAATAAACTAAGAATTATAAATATTATTTCGTGTTAAATTTAAAAATTTATAATAAAAAATAAAAGCTTTTAATTTTATATATTTATAGTATATTTTTTAAATAAATATACGTAATATTAATATTATAATAATTAATATATATAATTAAAAGGTTAAAAATATAATAATTTTTATATTAAAATAAAATATTAAGTTTTAGTAAAATTTAAAATAAAAAGTAAAACTTATAGTTAATTAAATATTATTTTAAAATATTTAATTAATAGTAATTAATTTATTTATAATAAAAAAAAAGTTTTTATATTTAATTAGTTTTATATAATAAACCTTGTAAATTTTAAAAGATTTTTAATAAATAAAAATTAATATTATTTAATATATTATAAAAGATAAAATTATTTAAAAGTTATAATCGTTAAAAAACTTTATATAAAAAGTATAAATAATAATTAATAATAAAATAAAGCTTTTTAAATTTATAAGTTATAAATTATTAAAAAAATTAATTTATTATTTATATTAATTAAAATATCGCTTAATTAATTTAATAACTTATAAAAAAAAAAAACGTATAATATTTTTTTTAAAATTAAAAAAAAAATAAGTTTATTAAAATTATAATTTTAAATATATAAATAAAAAATTAAATATAATTAAAAGATATTAATTAATAATTTTATAAAATTTAAATAATTATTAATTAATTTAAAGGTTTTAATTTAAAAATATTTAAAAATTAATAAAAATTAATAATAAAAAAATTAATTATATTAAATATTATATAATAATATAATTATATTATAATTTAAATTATAAGGCTTTTAAATTAAATATTTTTTATATAATAAAAGTTTATTATTATATGGTTTTTAAAAAAGTTATAATAAAAAAAATAATAATAAAAATTTAAAATAATAAAAAACTATTAAAATAAGTTTTTTATAAAATTAATATTTTTTATAATTATAAAAAAAGATTTTTATTTGTTAGTTATTTTAAAATTTATAAAATATAAAAAGATTTTTATATAATTATTAAAATAAAAAATTAATTTATAATATAAAAAAAATAATTATTTATTAAAGTTTTTATTTTAATTTTAAAATATATAAAAATATTTAATAGTTTTAATGTTTTTATTATAAAATGTTTAATATATTTAAATTAATTAAATTTAATATAAATAATAGTTTTATTAAATTTAATAATAATTTTATTAAGTTTAATAATAATTTTACTAAGTTTAATAATAATTTTATTAAATTTAATAACAATTTTATTAAGTTTAATAATAGTTTTATAAAATTTAATAATAAAAATTATAAAATATATATTAATTTAAAATTAAATAAAAAATATTTTATAAAAATTAAATATTCTTAGTTATATTATTTAATATTATATTAAAAAAATTAATATTATTTTAAATTTTTTTATATATAATAAAAATTATATAATTTATTTTATATAAAAAACTATAAATAATTATAATTTATATAAAAATATTTATAATTTAATTAATAAATTTAATATTTAAAATATAATAATAATAAATATAATAACTTAGTTAATATAATTAAAAAATAACTTTAATATAACTAAAAAAAACAAATTAAAATATTTTTAAAAACTTATTAATAAGTTTAATAAACTAAAAATTTTAATTATAAAATAATAAAAAATTAACTTTAATTTTAATTAAATTATAAAAAAAGTAAATTATAATTTATAAGTTAAATAATAATATATAATAAAATTAATAAAAAATATTATTTTAAGAATTTTTATTTTAAAGAAAAATAATAAGTTTATAATATAATAAATTCGTAGTATAATAAGTTTATTAATAAATTTATAAAGTTTATTATTTTAAGTTTATTAAAAAATAAAAATAAAATAAAATAATGTTAAAACTATAATATAAATTTAATAATACATAGTATTTTCATTTATAGGGCATATAGCGCTAAGCCCCCTATAATTACAAGGCAAATACAGTGCTAGGACCACAGTATTTAATAAAAAAAATACGGACCGTTAGGAATTGGCGGGGTTGGCGGTTTTAAGTCTTATGGTCCGCTGTCCGGGACGAAACGCGAACAACCGTTTTCGTCCCATGTTGGCGGTCGGGAGCCGGCAGAGGTAAGGGGAAAGACAGGGAGGAGGTAATGAGATTTGCAACGGATCGGTGGTGGGGTTCGGGGTCGGCGGATCTGAGTGGCTGCTTCAGATTTAATCCCTGATGCGGGATGGGCTGGCCAGGATGGTGTTCCTGGACCACCGACCCCTATACTTGTTTCGACTACACTGCCGTGATCCTTAGGGCGGACTTTGGGACGAACTCGTCACGGCGATGGGTGCTTCGTTGGTATTCCCGGATTTTCTAAGACGACCTAGAATACCTAACCTCCGACCCTTTCCTGCGAGATCTTAGTCCTATATCCGATAGCAAGCAGCCACCCGGGGTGACACGCTGTAACCGATAATCTATCCGAATAGGTACGGTGTGACAAATCAAGATAGATATCTCTCCTAGATAATGACCTAGGTAACAATTCGATGCTCACGGCTATAAACGGTTACAACCCTAAACGAATGCGAAATGTCTCTACATAGCATGATTGGATACGTCTTGTAATGTAACTCAGCTACGTATCACAGCCATCGCCAATTGGTGTTTTAAAATAGTACATATGTATCTACCTCCTAGGTGGTACCTTTCAACTGGCTAATCGCAATGGCGATGGCTGATAACGTCATCAATTTTTTCTTCTTCCGATTCAGTTGCCGTTATGGATAACTGAAACCGGGCGACTTCTATCTTTCTATTATTCAGCAATACGGGACGCTGTCAACCACAATTGGTCAATGATCTCAACTAGAAGCCGTCGGCCATTCTTCTCGTCCTTCCCGCCTTCCAGGCATTTCGATATTATAAAAGCCTGTGGGGGTTCCAGTTTTTTTTTTCTTCTCTTCCTCCTCGCTATCATGGATGGATTATAAATGCTTCTTTTATAAACCGTAGGTACCTCCTATATTAATCCCAGGTTCCGTCTCTGTTGATCAGAACAACACGAAACTAGAACGACCTTTAAGACTATTCCTTTCGGCTCTTAATAGACCGAACTTCTTATACCTAATAGCCGATCATTTCGGCAACGCACGCCAACATATCTGAATCTCTTTAATATCTAACGGGTACATACTGAAGATCCTGGTCGATCTCCCCGTCGCCGTATACAGTAATACATAAGAGAAAGAGAAGAATTCCATTTCTAGACACTATGACTCCCGTCGTAAACAAGGGCGCGCCCAACGTCCCCTTCTACACGCCGGTCCAGGACCCTCCCGCCGGCACGGCGCTGGACCCGGCCACAGCCCCGACGCTCTTCCAGCCGCTGAAGATCCGGGGCATGCAGCTGCAGAACCGCTTCGCCGTCTCGCCCATGTGCCAGTACAGCGCCGACGACGGCCACCTGACGGACTGGCACTTCGCGCACCTGTCGCAGTTCATCCTGCGCGGGACCGCCCTGACCGTCGTCGAGGCCACCGGCGTCCTCCCCAACGGCCGCATCACGCCGCAGTGCCCCGGCCTCTGGAAGGACAGCCAGATCGCGCCGCTGAAGCGCATCGCCGACTTCGCGCACTCGCAGGGCCAGAAGCTCGGCGTCCAGCTCGCGCACGCCGGGCGCAAGGCCAGCACCGTGGCCCCCTGGCTGCGGCCCGCCGGCGCTATCACCGAGCTCGCGCCCCCCGAGGACGGCGGCTGGGCCGACAACGTGTGGGCGCCTAGTTCCCTCAAGTTCGACGAGGGCTTCGCGGATCCGAAAGCTATGACGGTCGACGACATCAAGGCCCTGGTGCAAGCGTTCGCGGACGCGGCGAGGAGAGCCGTCGCCGCGGGCGTCGACACCATCGAGATCCACGGCGCCCACGGCTACCTCATCACGCAGTTCCTGTCGCCGCTCAGCAACAAGCGGACGGATGATTACGGCGGTAGCTTCGAGAACCGGACGCGCGTGCTGCTAGAAGTAGTAGCGGCGGTGCGCGCCGCGATCCCGGAGGCCATGCCGCTGCTCCTGCGCATCTCGGCGACGGAGTGGATGGAGGCGTCGGGCGAGCCGAGCTGGGAGCTCGAGCAGACCACCCGGCTGGCCAGGCTGCTGCCCGCCGCCGGCGTGGACCTGCTGGACGTGAGCTCGGGCGGCAACAACGCGCTGCACAAGGTGCGGGCGACCATGGTGATCCACCCGTACTACCAGGTCGACCTCGCGGGCCAGATCCGCGAGGCGCTGCGCAAAGACGGCCTGCATCTGCTGATCGGCGCCGTCGGCATGATCACGAATGCGGAGATGGCGCGGTCCATCGTCCAGGAGGGGGGGAAGGCGGCGGCGGCGGCGCACGACAAGGGCAGCGTCGAGGTCGCCGAAGAGGAGTCCGGCGGCCGGGTCGTCGTCACCCAGGCCGACCTAGTCCTCATGGCCCGGCAGTACCTGCGGGAGCCCGAGTTCCCACTGCGCGTGGCGCACCAGCTGGGCGTCGAGGTCAAGTGGCCGAACCAGTACCACAGGGGCGGGTGGCCTAAGGACCAGAAGATCTAAGGAGCGCGATAGGAAAAAAAGGAAAGAAAGAAAGAAAGAAAAGAGGAGGTAGAGGCCCTTTTTTTATACCCCTGATATACGGGAGGGAACTTGCGACAGGAAGGAATGATATAGATAGATACATGGGATACATGGGATATGATACGACACGACACATGAAATCACAGGGCATACCTAGCGACGGGCGCTCGCGCTCTTACTGATAGGTCTGACGAGTAATGAACTATTTACATAGATATAAATGGAGATTATAGATTTTATTATACTGCTATATCTCTCTGGTACCTCCCAGTTTCAACGGGTTGCCACCAAGTTCGTGAATCAGCGCACCGACGCCATACCTAATTCATACAACCTCCGACCGAACGATTGGCGAATTCTCGTCATTTGCTCAGGTAACTTTCGGAGGGTACTTGGTGCCGTTCACCTCGACCTTGGGCTCGCAGGTGCACCACTCGTCCGCGGAGATGTGGTCGAGGACGGAGGGGATGTGGCTCCCGCAGCCAAACCACGTGGTTTTGCCTGGTCAGGTTAATAATGCACGTGTTAGATGCGAACCCGTGCTCTAGCGAACCGTAGAATTGAATCAGAAGAAGAAAAAATTGTATCGACTTACTGCAGGTCTTGCACGTTGCTTTCATACACATGTTGAGTTGATCTCGGACGTTCGCGGGGGGAGAAAGTCTTGAGATAGGAGGTAAGGGAGGGATGTATTCAGAGTTGGCAAATGTACGTATGACTGCAATAGCTAAAATGAAATAAAAACCCGGCAAGTTCGGAGAGCCTGGAGATATTTATCCACTTCTTTTAAGAGGGAAAAAAAAACTCTAAAAACCCCGATGTTAACGTTCGCCGAGATAAGGGGACTTGGTGTTAGTTAGTCCCCGAGTAGCACACAGGCCGAGGAATCGGCGAGTGGGATGCCCGAGTGGATGCCCGGAGCGAACAAGGCCGGGTGGTCGGCGAATATGAGATAAGCTTATTTATTAGCGTACTGTGTGGTCTATTGCACTAAGATATAATGGTAAGCTGAGTTTATCAGATGTGTGTATGACAACCAACTGGAGATATCTATGTCGAGTATCCCCTACCAAAGTAAGGCTTATAGTATGTTGTAACTTCTAATCTACCAGTAATCCAACATGCCCGGGTTGCCACTACCAGCCGTACTCCGTGAGGTAATGGCCTAATTAGTAAGCTTCTAGATGTTGCCTTTTTTTTTCATCCCTTTTCAATATTCTTCCCTTTCCCACTTCCTACCTCTATCCTAATCCCGACTTAAAGTGCGAACTATGGTAGAATTTACTTCTCTCTTCTAGTAGTACCTCGCAGAGTGGACATAGCCATATAAAAACGTCCTTCAATATATGCTACCTCACTATGTACTTAAAAGCTGCTTGCCACACCAACTACACCTACCCCCCGAATGCAACATCATGCTTGAAACGACAGGAAATAACAACGCTTCGCTAAGTATATACCGTCATTACCACATACATACGGCCAGACACTCCCTATCAAGTACGGATCCCTTAAGAAACCGGGCTACTTTTCGGCCCCGATCTCGACTATCGACCTGATCAACTGCAAGACGAGTTCCCTGCCGCGGTCGATAGACTCTTGGTCGGGATGCAAAGGAACGTGGAAGAAGACCACCTTCCTGGGTCTCTGCTGCTTGTACAGGTGGGCCAGGCTCGAGAAGTAGATGAAGTCGCAGAGGTAGTGTCCTGCGTCCTCCGAGATCTGCAGCCGGAGGTCATCCTTTATTTCCGTCTTATGTATTAGTAACCAAAATTTGTCTCTTCTTTTCTTCCAAATAGAAAATTATAAATAATATAGAGAGACTCTTACAGGGCTACGTTCAACCCATCTCTTGTAAATCTTGTCAAGATCTAGGTCTGTTAAGAGTTCCTCGGGGACACCGCTGTAAGCAAGGCAGCATGTATTAGCGACTAACACATATAGGTAAGCTATATATATATGCAACTCACTGCCATATCCACTGATCGCCCTCGCGTCGGTGCCTCTGCTCGTCGCCAAGTAGCTGGCCGTCGACGTCCTGCTTGTCGTAGCCGTCGCGGTGGCCGCGCCGCTCGACCGAGTACACCTGCTGAGGGCCGGCCATGCCGACGTGGACGACGTAGTCGACCTTCTGCCCGGGGTCGTCCCACAGCGTCGGGACCAGGCCCCGGACCGTCTCGTAGTTGACGCGGACCGGCCCGCGCTTCAGGATCCGGACCGCGGGTAGGTTTGCCGGGGCCTGGCGGGCCGCGGCATCCTTGACCCGCTCGGCCGGTATGTAGTCCGGCAGCGACGCGGTTATCTCCCACGCCGGGTTTACCGGGTATTGTTCCTTGAAAGGCTGTATATATATACGATACGGGTTTGGGTTAGCTAACGGGCTGTGGAACGGGTACCGATGATGGTAATGCGACATACCCCGAAGCCGGTGACCAACACCGTCAACTCATCCTTGGGGATATCGAGAGAACCCATGAAGCCTGGTTACTGGTAACAAACACGTGGGGAAATTCGAGATGGGGGGTGTTTCGGAAACTACGTGCAAGTCGAAAGAGAGCTGCTACTTAGCAATACGAGATAAAATCACCTAGGTGCCCGGGCTAGCCACAGTGGTCCAACTCTATAGTCTTATGATGTCAAGCATACAATAAGAACATCGAGAGCTCTGCGGGGTTTCGCTATTAGTGTTAGGAGGGGTAAAAGTAAAAGACTTTGTGAGTCGAGCTGGTCTATCTCAAAACTACAGCAGAAGAAGAGTAGAGAGAGAGCGACACTTGGTTACGATAAATTCCCCTATCGACTTGACACTTGTCGCGGATCCATATTCGAAATCTGGACGTTAGGCCGAAACGGACCAGCTCTGCGGCAGTACCTGAGGTGTCATCTGTCGGTACTGTCCTTTTTGGGATTGGAAGTTGGAGGTTTGCGAGATTTGCGAGCTACCCCAATCCGTTGGATTGCAGAAGGAGATCTTGTAGATGTTACCGTTTTCGGCGACGAATATTAGTAATTTGGAGCTGGATACGGCTTTATTTTTCACCGTTCCTGATAGCAGGTTAAGACCTTTGCATGTTCTAAGCTGAAGGTGTACATGGACGTAATGACAATGATATGAGTATGTTGGTTGGGCTGTTGGAATACGATCTTATCACATGTAGGTATTACACGTGTAGGTACATCAGGCGCTGGCCGTATGCTAAAACCCAAATTGTATAGTGGTCAAGGCGGTGGATTTAGCGAGTTAGCGAGTTAGAGCACCTGCATCATATGTACATCATTTACTGGGCCACGTTAAATTAAACGTCGAACTTCGAGAGAGAGAGATATCCATGCATGTGTCTAAACACGCCCAAGATGTACATATGATTGATACTTCGTTCGCCTAGAAAAATACATGTACATTCCACCGAAGCAAGACAAAGGATACCTCTAGCGCTATCCAAGAGCTCTCATCGTCTATGAAATGGTAAATCATTGTTCTCTCCAAGCTCCCCCTTAGGACTTAGAAGGACCGCGCTAATTATCGGTCAAGGTCGACTACGAAGTAAGCGCTGCGAATAGTGTCAGCAGCCATGTTAGCCAGCTGTTGAGGACCATCGGGAGCTGGAGCAGACCCAGGTAAAAAAGCAACATATGCATATGTCTGGCAGTAATGAACGCTGGGGAACATCAATGACTGATACCTATAAAATAATGTAGCGGCCATGGGCTGTACATGTTCCGGTCCATGTTTGTCGCGTCCTCCACAGCCGTTCGTCTTCCCCTAGTACTTCTAGCGTAATCTCGCTGACCAACCACCACAGGCCCTCGTAGGCCTATCCGTCGCCGCAGCGGCGGGCATCGTGACGGGCAGCGGGAGCCTGGGGTTCCTGATCGGGTCGTGCCTGGGGTTCGTCGGGGGCTCGTTGCACTACTACCGGATGTGCCTGGCGCAGGCCCTCGCGTCGCTAGACGAGCACCCGCGGCTGATGCAGCTGCACCGTATGTAACATCCAGAGTTCATTTTACCCCTTTCTGGTATCATTTCTGCTTAATCACTCCTGAGACGTGCATTAGATGAACCCATCTTCTTTCTAAACAAGCGATTACTGACTCCTGTTGTTATAGTGGCGTACAACTTCCCTTGGTTCGGGTACCAGGTATGTAATATCTATCATCGATCTACCTTGTGAGGTAGGGTTAGGGCGGACGCAAGTATTGACATAGATTCCTAAGCACATGAGGGCAAACCAACTGCGCTCGGAATACTTCCGCGGCGGCTCGTACGCGCGCCAGGGCAACCTCATCGCCGCCTGGCAGAGCGCGTCCGCTTCGCTCGACGAGATCCACGACCGCACGACCGGGCTCATCCTCGAGGCCATCATCAAGCGCGAGGCTTCTAGGGGGGCCGTCGACGACAAGGATAAAGAGTAAAGGGCTACTACTAATTGGGGCTTGCAAGGGGCTAGATTAGGTTAATACCTATTATATATCGAGGATAGAGAAACGTAAATAGATGGGTAGGAAGAGCACGCTCATCGCCTGGTCAATGTATATGTATGTGATGGATTTGCATTTATAGCCTCAAATCTCTTGCGATAGCCACCAGGCTCGAAATCAACGCAATGCGCCCAAAAAACGAATCCCATATGTGCAACGAAAAGCACAAAATCCTCATGCCCAAACCCTCCCCCGTATCCTGTAAAAACATCATCCATCCTTAACCAGATTCCTCCTTGTCCAGAATCTCCAACTCGCCCGTATCATCGTATGCCACCCTGCCCTCGTCGACCGCCCGTCGTAACTTATCCGGTAAGACCTCCTTTTCGCCGGTCCTCGGATCCCACGCCCAGCCCTCCTGCATCCAGAGCCAGCGGAGGCAGGCCCGGAGCTCCTTGTCTTGGGGTAGCACGCGCATCCACTCAGGCTGAAACTCGCCCTCTCGGCCCTTTCCGCGCCAGTCCTGCGCGCGGCCCAACAGTACATCCCGGCAGAATATGCGCCAACTATCAATGGCGTATCGGCCCTGCGTCATGTGCCCGATCTCCCACGCCGCCGATCCTCGGGGGTCCTCGGGGCCTAGTGCTTCGCCCGCTCGGATGTCGGCTCCGTCTCCTAATGCCGGATAGTTCTTTACGCCGTACCGGACGTCAGCGCGTGGCGGGTTGGTTGTCCATATGCGCGCGTATTTTTGGATGGCGGTCGCGCGGGTGGTGGCAAGCCCAAGGTGTCGGATCGTCGCTACTATGTCGTTGGTATCCGCGTCTGCTAGGTCGCTTGGTGTGGGGTACTTGTTCATGAGCTCGCGGAATACTGGAATTGCGTGTTTGCCTTTGACGCGGATTAGGAAGGTCACGGCTATGAGGAGACGGAAAGGGTCGCCGGAGAGCTCCTCTTGGATTAGGCCGAAGTGCGGTGCGTCGAGGCGTGGGAAAGGGATACAGGAGATCGTCCCGCGAGGAGGACGCAGGGTTTTCGTTTTAGTTGGACTAGGTGTGGTAACAGTGTCGAAATAATGTGAAGTTGCTTTGCGTTTCGGGGCGTGTGATGGAGGATGTAATGTATCTGTCTCTAACGATGTTGTTTTGACGCTTTCTTCTCGAGCGTCCGAATTTATCTCAGCTGTATTCGACATTGAATGAAAATTACCAGGAGCTACTCCTAGCTGCTGTGATTCTTTTGACGATACTCCTGCTTCTGTTTTGATGGGTGCGAGTGGTGGTGTAGTACTGCGCAGGATAATAGAACCACTCACAGATTCCTGCCCATCTATGAGTGGTGCTGTTTTACAAATGGGTTGTCGGGAATGGAAGCATGGTCCCCATTGTGGAGATGGCGATGACCTGCCCCCATTGGCGAAAACACATCGTCTTCGCTTTGGTAGCCACCGACGACACCATGAACGACCGTGGGACTAGGCGAACTGGCGGGGGTACGTGGTTCTTCAGCTTCCGAGACTCTTCTGGTCTTCTTGTGACTCTTCCTTCCGGCCTTCTTCAATGGCTTCTCGTCATCGGCCGACTGAGAAGATTGCGGCGTGGAAGGTTGTGACGAATACACCGACCAGAATGGCGATTCCTCGTCCTCCCCGTGCTTCTTGGAGGATCGTCCTTGGTCCGTCTCTTTGCAGGATCTGCTCCTCTTTCTCTTCTTGCTAATGGACTTGGCGTTCATGGCGGCACCTTGGTGCTCATGGCCAAGCTTCAACGACTCTTTGTTGACTTCATCATCCGATAGGCGGGGAGGTTGAAGGACCTTGGAAAGAAAGGTGAGCGGATCCCGTCCATCAAGAGGGTCATCGAATGATGCCTTCGCTCTCATCGCGTTTGCGCAGGAGAGCGCATTGTCGAATTGCTCATGGCCAACAGTCAGACTTACGCTGGTGAGCTCCTTCATATCATCCTCAGGGACGTAGCCATCGTCGATGAGAGACTCCAGATACCATGTATCAAGATCACTGCCGGTGTCGAAGCCGAATAGATAATCGCTACCCATCTTGCTGCGAGACATGTTGCCCTGCGTCTCAGCCATATAGCATTGCAACATCTGGTCCATTGTGTTGGAAGTAGGGTAGGTATGTACTAAACAGTGGGTGTAGGTACTGGCTGCACTGGTTGCACTAATTGCACTGGTTGTACTGGCCGTACTGAATGTACTGGATGTACCGGATGTGTTCTGTGTGCTTTGGGCGTGCTGGGTGTGAAAAGGGGGCTGCAACCAGGTCGCTATCGCAAGCGACAGTGGACTATTGTACGTGAGAGGGTTGGATGTATGTGTGGATGTGTGTGTGGATGTGGATGTGTGTAGATGAGGAAAGTCTTGGAGTATGAGTCCTTCTGATCTGTGCGGTAAAGCTTCGAGTGGATGAACTTGTTGTAGACGAAAAGGATTTGGTTGTTCAGGTGTCTGGAGCATTACTTATATATGCGAAAAGTTGCTGAGTGTTTGACTCCCAAATTGTTCCCTCAAGCAAAAGAACCTTAGCGGTTTGGGGACCCGTCGCACTGACATGCTTAAATAGTTTACCTACCTACGTAGGTAGTGATAAATAGGTACCTAAGGTAGTCATTGAAGTTGAGATAGCAGATGGTGTCGTTACCCCGTCGAGACGCAAAAGCACGGTCCAGTGAGGTCTAGCACCTAAGGTAGAGATCCAATAAGGGGCCTTAGGTGCCTTAGGTCCTTAGGTGTTTGTCGTGCTCCTGCTTTGTCAGGGTCCGTGTCACCCAGGCAGTTAGCGTCGGGAAGAAAATGCGTACTCTTGGCATTAGAATAGAATAACACCATTATATATTATCCTTAGGTAATTATGTAAATAGAATTTTAAAATTAAGGAAAAATCACTGAGCTATAATTGAAAAGCTGTGTTTCTTATGGGATTTCTTTGTATTATTGTAGCTTAAAAAATGCTGGAGTTATAAGAAGTTGAAATAGAACGGACCTTATCTTGATGAAAAATGTTTTTGGCGCAAGTGGAAACCTTAACAATTTAAGGGAAATTTTTTTTTACATCAATAGAGAAGTTTCTAACGAGCAAATTGATATAAGTTATAAGGGGATAACTTATGTTATTCTTGATATCAATTCAATTTGTTTAGATGGGGTTTGTTGGTATTTTGGTGGAATATGAATTATTTTCTTGACGGTGACTGCTGGTCTTGTAATTTGACGAAATTCAAAAGGTGACAAGGTTATTTCCGTCGCTCGACAACACGGTAAAATGTATAGACAAGGTGCGTAAGGTATGTGGTATATTTGATTAGGAAAAATAAAAATAGATCGAGCTAGTTAGGGAAGGGCAACATCGCACAGTCCCCTGAAATCAAGTCTAATGTGTACGTCAAACAGACAGACTGTTGAGAACATCTAAAATTTAGGAACTTGATATACACTCTAGAGTCGTGACTCAGGATTATCCCAACCCCTTGCAACCTCGCGTCTTTTTCTTTTTCCCTTTGCCATGACAAAGGAGCGGTAGGGTAGCTTAGTATTACATACAGTAGCGGATGCCTCCTTTAAAAACGGACGTTGTTGGATGCCCCCTTAGGCGGGTCGTAGACGATCTTTCTTGATTTCAGCGTTGCCCACTTGTATCGCTTGACCCAAACGCTCAAAGCAAAGAGGACCGCAGTCACCGTCAGAACCTTGACACCCATTCGCTTTCGGTCATCCATCTCCGGTTCCGCCGCCCAGTTGAGGAATTCCGTCACATCCTTAGCCATTTGAGATGACGAAGCCGGCGTCTCGTCCTCGTACTCGACGAGACCATCGTACAAGACACGGGCCATAGCAATACCGGTACCAGGGAAGTAAGGGTTGAAGTTGAGACCAGCACCGACCTGAGCACCTGCCGGCGGCTCCTCGGGGTATCCGGTCAACAAGCTGAAGATGTAGTCGCAGCCGCCGTGGCGTCCCTTGACAATCAAGCTTAGATCAGGGGGAAGAGCACCGTTGTTGGCAGCTCGAGCGGCCTCGTCGTTCTTGTACGGGGCAGGGATGTAATCCGACAGCTTGCCTGGTCGCTTCTCGATCTCACCCTCATCGTTAGGTTCCGTGTCGTATTCGTTCTCTTCTGCTAGTTCCTTCGCCTCATCTACCGTCAAGATAGTTCCGACGAGCGTTCGGTACGGGACTCGGCTGAGCGAGTGGCACGCTGCGCAGACTTCACGATAGACCTGGAAACCTCGGCGGAGCCTAACGAACGACCTGTAAGAAACAGCAAAGAAGGAGAAGGGCTCAACCGCTTACGTCTGGTGGTCAAAGGTCTTTAGCCACTGTTGGTGAACCCAAGGGTATGATGTCGGATGTAGACTAGTTTGACATGTTAGCACTATCTAATTGAGACGTGGAGAAGCAAGTGATCGTTATGCCCTCAATACCGAATTGAAAGGACATAGGACGCAGCCTGTCTCTATCTATGGGAATGGACTTACCCTTCCTCAGCAGGCGTCATAGCATGAGCGGTAGATCCATAGAGATGATAGTACCATGCCACGGATCCGATGGCGAGAGCTGTAGAAGCGGCGACGGTAACGTTAAGTTTCATAGGTGATTCGGTAGAGGCTCGGGAGCTCGACGAGATGGACCGCTGTAAGGTTTTATAATTAGTCCTATTCTAAGATTCCTCTATACGAGTAGTAGCCGGTGCCATTGAAGCTTTTGGATGGAGTGGATGGGAACTCCGGCTATGATTAAAGCAGTCCGTACCTTGGTAAAAGCGGTCGCGCCATTTCTGGCTCCATTGAGAATGCGCGTGGAGCGCAGGCAAGATCTTGCCAACATGAAGGGCGAGCTTCTACCCGGTCGTAGGAGGTGCGACAGGGAGGGCTGACAAGTCAATTGAGGGTGTGGGTGAGAATCGTCGTTGGGGGGTTTGGAAAAGGTCGAACCAGTTTCCAACAACAAGGTTGAATGAAAAAGTGCTCAGGTCTTGAAGCAATTGGAAATAGATGCATCCTATTGGCCCGAGGTTAGCTCCATTGGGCTTTTCCACCCTGCACGTGACTACCAAGGTAGATTTAGCTGCCAAGACACCTCTTTTTTGAATTGTACGGCGTGACGGGGGTTCGGCTTTTTACAGCTGGAAACACGGCTGCACGGAAGACACGGATTAATTAGGACGGAAAGCTGTGATCGGCATGGAGCTCTATTCAACTTCCGCCATTTATTTACACCTAAGCTGCGTATCTACACTCCAACCAACACCTACGAATTACACATAATGAAAACAATATCAACAATATTCAGATCCAGGCATTACCAATAAGAGTCATTTTTGTCATTTTAATCATCAAGCAAGGTGTCTACCTAAAATGGAAGTGATGCTTCGACTTTTTTTCTCTTTCCCTTGAGCATAATAGCTCGATATCCGTGGAAGCCCAAACCTCCTTTTTGTTACAAATGGTATGAATCTTTTTTTTAATATTCCTTTTGTCTTCCAAGGTTCCCAACAAAAGAATCCGCGTGTGAGAGCTAGATGGCATCTCTGCTTCACTAATGGCCATTCATATTAGAAACCTTCCTCCTCTCCTTGACGGCGTTCGCGAGGTTGTCGAGGACTGATACGGTGTCTTCCCATCCAATGCAAGCATCGGTGATGCTGACACCATACTGAAGACCAGCCTTGCCTTCTTTCGGTACTTTCTGGCTGCCTGAAGAGGAAAACATAGTTAGCGAGCCGGGTCAAAAGATTGTTATTTCGGATAAAGCTTACCTTCGGCAATGTGGCTCTCGATCATCACTCCCATGATGCCTGTCTCCCCCTTGGAGATCTGGTCGGCCAGCTCAGCAGCGACCTTGGGTTGGTTCTTGTGGTTCTTCAACGAATTACCATGACTGCAGTCTACCATTAGTCGCTGGCGCAAGCCTGACTTCGCTAGGGCTGCCTTGGCCTCTGCGATGCTCTTCGCGTCGTAGTTGGTGCCACGGCTTCCGCCTCGGAGGATCACGTAGCAATCCTCGTTGCCGACAGTGCCGACGATAGCAACTACTCCAGGTTGGTGACCGAGAGGAAGTGGTGAGGGTGTCTGACAGCGCCAATCGCGTCAATCGCAACGCTTAGCGTACCGTCGGTACCGTTCTTGAATCCTACGGGGAACGAAAGACCGCTAGCCAATTCTCGGTGCAATTGACTCTCAGTCGTTCTAGCACCGACTGCTCCAGCTGAGAGGACATCTGCTAGGTACTGTGGTGAGATGGTATCTAGCATCTCGCTGGCAATGGGCATGCCCTTGTCTGTAAGGTCGACAAAGAGCTGTCTAGACATTCGCAGGCCTTTGTTGATATTAAAGCTGTTGTCGATGTCCGGATCGTTGATCAGACCCTTCCAGCCTACTGTCGTTCTCGGTTTCTCAAGGTAGGATCGCATGACAATGAGTAGCTCATCCTTGTGCTTTTCCTTCTCCTTCAACAGCATGTCGCAGTATTCGAGGGCCAGCTTAGGGTCGTGGATGGAGCACGGGCCGATAATGACTAGGAGTCGCTGCTTCTCATCGGTGTTGTTGACTACGGCGACTACCTCCTCCCGGCTTTCGAGTACGGTTCGCTTCGACGTAGCTGTCTGGGGAATTTCATGTTGGAGGAGATCGGGGGGCGTCAAGGGATTGTAACCGCGAACTGGAAGCTTGATTAGCTCTGGTATTATCAGTCTCGTAAAGATTGATACCTACTTCTCCAGTCTTCGCTGTCGAGCTTGTTGCCGACATTCTTGTTCTCAATGTAGAAGCTCTTCAAGGTCGTGAGTCAGCTAGGCTATTCGGACCCGCCTCTTAGAACAAACGAATTTAGGTGTACATACGCTCATGGTGGGCTAATTTTTGCAAATTAATCTCTATCGTAATAATAGATGACCAATTCCAAGAAACCAGGCAACTAAGGTGCGATTCTTCAACTGGAGAAGGGCGTGGTTGATTTATGCTGTCGCAAAGAGGCGGTTCTTTGCTTGAGAAATCTAGAAAATATTGTTAGTCTGTTGGATGTACAGAAGAATCGTAGTGGGGGCGGGTCAGGGTCAATCGGCGTAGAGAAATTTATTATTTTAACGAATCTCCGAGGGGTACAGGTGGTCACAGGTGGTCCGATGGCGGGGTTGTGGCCTGAAAAGTCATGAACTTGCAAACATTGAAGACTGGACTGAAAAGACTCGGCAGGGGTTTAGTGCTACACTATTGGGTACGTACCCTGGAAAAAACCTTACACCTCCTGAATCCTCAGTCTTACAACATGCAGAAAGTAAGTCGAAAAGGAGTCTGGTCTGCATCCCCTAAGACACATTCAGCGAATCCCTTCTCGACTAAATAGCACGGTTAGAATCAAAGAGGCTTTGTGGGTTGGATGCTAGAATCCTAGCGTTACCGACTTATTTCGGATTACCACCGAGCTCTTTGAGCATTTATACCAATGATATGTTAGTATTTAGTCAAGGACTAAAGGTTCCGTATATTCGGTATCTTGGCCACTATCTTATTCGATATTGCTCGCCTATCTAATCTTCTAATCTTCTAATCTACTGGATCTATCTATGTCTGGTATTTGGGTGTGTGAGAAAAGGTAGGGCTTAAAGGTAGGTACATAGGTATTGACTTGATACTACGCCTGGTCTTGTCCTCGAGACAAGTTACAAACACACGCACGCACACACTTATTCACTCGCCCTTAGCCCGAATCCCGCAGGATTAGCCACAGCTTCTTTCTTAAACTCTTCGATCCCGTTGATCTTCCCGTACGTCCACTTCAGCAGCATTGTGCTTCCTGTCATTAGCGATGCAGAGAAAGTAAAAAGTAGCGCCCGCTGCCACGTGTTCAAGATGTCAAAGATGGGATACGGGTACCTGTTGCAACGGGTTAGCGACAGCCCGAAAAGGCTTGTTGGTATGAGACAAAGACAACGTGGGCTTACCAGCCGTTGCGAGAGTGACAATACTCTACCCAGGACCAGTAGAGGAATGCCAAGGTTTCGCTCAAAGCCAGGGCGGAGTAGCCGTGAATCGTCCACGGCGGACTAGGAGGAGCAGGTCTACCGCCAGAAAGATAGCCGGCGCGGCGTGAAACCCGAAATCTGGCAGGAACCCCAACTGCATGTCTGGGGGGACGACGAGATTCTTATCGATGGCGCAGAGCCCCCAATACAGAATGCTGATCAATACCCTCCAAAGGTGCCGAGCCCACGGAGAGTACGTTCTTAAGCTTAAATAGCCGCGAGGAGAGGGTAGCATCGGCCAGAAAGCCGACAGCGAAAGTGCTCAGTGCCAGAGCCAGGCCGATAATGGTAAGGAACTGAAAGTGGCCACCAAAGGCGGCCGACATTGGGGTCTCCCACCCTTGAAGGAACTTGAACGAAGCCGCGAAGGATGCAATTCCCGCTAAGTGAAGCAGCATAGAAAGCTGCCTCGATGGAGACGCGAGTCTCTGAAGGGGGTGATGAGCAGTCATTTCTCCTCGACCGCACTGCGATGTGACCCTAAGCAAGTGTTGTTTCGTGGTTGTGCATTAATCCAACGGAATCGCGTCGCCTATATCTGGCGTAGTAGCATCGGTATCAGTATGACAACGAATTATGGTATGCTGGTGGTATACTGGTGGTATACCTGGTGGTATACTGGTGGTATACTGGTGGTATACTGGTGGTATACTGGTGGTATACTGGTGGTATACTGGTGTATCAGCGAGGTAGGTGGTTTTGAGGCTAGATGTCAGATTGTCATCCAAGCTCTCGGATTCGTGTCGTGTCGTGTCGTGTTGTTGCTGCAAGCCACAGTCGTACAACATATTATGGTACACCAGAGGCAGTTTTGACATATGCACGAGACCTGTTCAGTTTGACTTGCAGCTACCAATGACGACATGCACTTAACCCACGAGGTTTCTGGCTTGCCGAGACTTGTACGTATATGTACTGTGCATGTTATGTATGTAATATAATACATACATGCATAATACTATGTAACGTGCCGAGGGTGCAGCCAGTAGCAGACCCGTTGAGTTATGCTGATCTTTAGCTGGAAATTGTGCTAGCGTATTATATACAGAGTACCCCTTGGAGCATATCCATACACCTCAATATAGTGGATATGCGGTGCTTGCGATACCATCGCCTGATGTTGTCGTCTATCGGCGCGTCGGCAAAATTCATGATAGCGAAGGGAGAAAGGGGGAAAAACGGCGCATAGGCTACTGTATAGAATATGCGCGCTCTTATCCTACATCCCGCACTTCTACCTCACCTTCCCAGCCTAGTTCTAGCTCGTCAACAGGCTTCATCTTTTGCCTGCCGCAACTCCCATGTCAGACGAATACTGACTGCAGTATGCATATGACATGGCCGTGACCGGATGTAGCATCCGGTAGCAATATTACGGAGGAATAACACCGACACTAGTTCTCCTTTTTTGTTTTGTTTTTTTTGCACGATGGACTGTTGTTAGATATTCGTTGTTTAGGTATTGTAGTCCTAGCTGTCTTAACGCCGAGCAACCATCGACCCTCTTTGAGCGAAATACCTGCTTAAGCTATATCGATATTAAGGATCTTGATATCCTCCTCTGGCTTCTCCTTATAGGTCCGCGCATTTTCTATCTTGTGGATCACGTCTAGACCCTGCACCGCCCTCCCGAATATCGTGTGCTTGTTGTCCAACCAGGAAGTCTTCTCGGTGGTGATAAAGAATTGACTTCCATTGGTGTTTGGACCAGCATTTGCCATACTAACTGTATAGGGCTTGTCATGTTTGAGAGTACTGAACTCGTCTTCGAATTCTTTTACCCCATATGCTTTCGCCACCAGTCCCGTCGCCTAATGGATCGCCACCCTGTATCATAAACTTGCGTATCACCCTATGGAAGATGGTGTTGTTGTAATAGCCACTTTTAGAGTGGGTCACGAAGTTCTCAACTGCCTTTGGCGCCGCGTCAGGGAACAGTCGAATATGAATATCCCCGTACGTGGTGTGGAGAATCGCTGATGTGCCAGTTTCGGCCGCTTTCTTCTCGGCCGCCTTTTTCGGGTTCAACATGGTCGGCTTCTCGTTCTGTATGTCTCTTTCGGACCGGGATATTTCTTCGTCATTCGTGAACATGTAAAATCGAACCTTGCCCACAGCTGTTGCGAAGAGGATTGGGTCTCTCGCCTCCGATTCTTGCAAGAGAGGATTGCTTGAGGCCGCCATCGCCACGGTTGTGATGCCCTTCTTCTGGGGTTGCCCCTGGTATATAGCTAGGTTGACTGGGCGAAGGTGTTCATCCTTCCCATACACCTTGACAACCTGGTTTGTAAAGGTGTTTAGTACTTTAACGCCAAGGATCGAGCCATATAATATGAAGTGGCCTGATTCATCGAAGATAACATTGACCTTATTTCGAAGTGGAGGTGATTCGATCTCGCGTTCCGCAGCGAGCCTCCTCCCGAAGTCTACATCGTCCAGCTTCTGCAAAGCTGTTCCTGCCTGTTGCATCTCTTCAATGACCTGTAGGGACTCATCGTATGTCCGATATAGCTTGGCCGACGCGAACTCAAAAATTCGGATTTTGCGATCAGGCACGGAGAATGTGACAAATTGGTGGCCTGATGGTGATATTGTTAAGGAGACCGGTGTTGACTTGGCCTTCTTGAACTCGAAAAGGTTGGTAGCGCTCTTGTACTGGAACACGTTTTCTGGTTTCTCGTAATTGGCGTTTGGGGACCAGTACTCGAGCATCCCGCTGTCGTCTGCGGACACGACGCAATCGTAGGCATCATTGAAGGCCATTATAGACACAGGACTCCTATGTAGTCCCTTGATGGTATGTATTGGTGTTTGGTTTTCTCCCCGCCCATCGTAGACGTAGATCAAAGGTTTCGACTCGTCCGAGACAGCTAGGAGCGGTAGCGAGGCACCGCGTTTGTGTACCCAGCAGATACACTTGGGCGCATAGTCGAGGGGAAGCATAGCAAGAAGATCGAACGTGACAACATCGAAGATCTTAATAGTCTTGTCGGCACCAGCTGTCGCAAAGCTTCGGCCATCGTAACTAACCGAGACTGACCGCACATCTCCCTGGTGAGCTTTGAATTCCTTGACGAATTCAATGCCTTCCCCAATCTTCTTCCAGAATTTGACAACGCCATCGACAGAGGTAGTGATGATAAAATCGGACCGCGTTACGTTGACGAAGGAGAGTTGCTCCTTATGCATTAGAGATCTCGAGTATCGCGCCGATTTGGGAAGTGCTTCGATGTAGAGCTTTTCATGTGGCAGTACACGTCGTTTCTTCTTGGGCGCGCCTGTCGTGGAGGGTAACTGAGGTCCCATATCATCCTCGTCGGAGGAGCTGTCATTTTCGACGAAGTCCGAGTGACTTCTCTTATTATTTGCCTCGGCCATTTTTTCAGGTTCAATATAATGGATTCACCACAGCAGCACTATTAGATTATTCCTTCTTCTAGACGGGGTAGCAGTGATAAAGGCGACAGCAGCTCTGTTGATGAGGCTTGAAATGGATAGCTCCAAATTTTTGAAAGCTCGAGCTGATCTTTGCTATTCGGGCTAGTACACATTAGGGAAACCGGGTCGCATCGGGCCTTAGTATTCCGATATCCCACCTATGCCCAAATAGGCGAAGTAACGTAGGTACCTAGAACAGATGGGTCCCCACTAACTGGGACCAACTGGGACCAACCTTGTGAACCGTGCCTTACCGCACCCACTTCCGAAAAGCTTCCGGCCTGGCGGTATCGTCACCCCACGATCCGAAAGGTGACAGGAGCACATACTGTACGAGAACGGTATCAAGGGTCCAGGGGGCAGCGCTGCCAGGGGGGAGGCAATCTCGGGGGCAACCTGGCAACCTGGCAACCTGGCAACCTGGCAACGTACATACTATGTACGTACTATGTAGATACATGATGTAACTAGGAAGCTAGGCCCTAACGCTGGCTAAATTACTATTAGTGTAGTAATACTAGGCACTGTACAGGCATTAAAAAGCAAGAATAGGTTCGGACGTAGATCGGATATAACTCTATAACGAGCAGAAACGAGCGAGGCTATATGTTGGCTGGTTGGGATGCCAATGCTTGACGAAACTGCAGCTAGTCTGCCAGTCTGCCAGTCTGCCAGTTCGCCTAAACGTACAGACGCAGAGACGTAACGGCGTGAGACGGGAGCGGAAAGCGGGGTAGCACGTGTGGTCATACAGTATGTAGCACGTGCCATACTGTAAGATATCTTTTCTCGTCAAGATACAAGTTGGATAGATTCGATAGGTTCGATAGGTTCTGACGCTTACCAGGCCGAGTCGTCGGGCCAGTTCGAGCCAGTCGAAGCCAGTCCTTGCTAGTACATAGAACCGGCCCCAGTCCTACTTCGAAACGTACAGTCTACGTAACCCCATCCAGCCTATCCTCGTCTTGCCCTCGTCTTGCCCTCGTCTGCCCTTCGTTTGCCCTCGTCTTGTCCCCCCTAGTCCCCCAGTCCCCCAGCTCTCACCCCCCGTTCCAATGCAGAGGGACGTGACTAATTCCAGGCCATCGCATGAGATTCCGGGTCTCGCATTCCCGGGGTCTTTGCAGAAATGTGTGCCCTTGGTGTGCTTACCACTCTACTCTGAGCAATCATGCCCCGCCATTCCGCCGGCCTGACTACTGTACCTGGTCTTGGCCTTATCTTTGCCCGTTGCTAGACCAAAGATAGATAGTCTAGCAAGTCCTGTAAACTCCTCATTTTCCTGAGACGAAGCGTTAAGGCGCAGAGCTATATATCAATCACAAATCCCGACCAGCCAGCCCAAGCCAGCCCCAGGCCGCCCATCCCACCATAAAGTGTTTCTCGCAACCGACTCCTCGGAACTGCAACTGTGCCATCTCATCCTTCATCTTGTCCTGCATTGGTCAGCGAGCCGTGTAACAACCCATCCCAGAAAAAAAAATAGTTGCCTCTCAAGCCGAGAGTCCTGCATGTCGAATATGCGCCACAGTCGCCGCTGGAACGAGGGATATTGTGCTCGTACAATTTCCCACACTTAGGTCATTCATTGTCAGTAGGAGTCGCCGGCGTATAATGCCACGTCCGAAAAGACCCGGCGCACCAGAACCGAAACGGCGAAGTCGAAATGGATGCTGGTAAGCGAGAGCCTCTCGTTTCCCTTTTACTGACATCCCGTCTTGGCTGACTTTACTGCTACTGAAGGCCGTGTAAAAATCGCAAGATTAAATGCGGCGAAGAGCGTCCAAATTGCTTAAAGTATTACACCTTCATTCTGTTCTGTTATTCTTTTTTATTAGCGCGGGATCTGTTAGGACTAACCGTCGTTCGTTAAAAGTTGCCAGAGGACGGGCGAAACATGTGACTATAGCATTCGTTTGAACTGGGAGGGCCGAAGAGGGAAACGGCCTGAGCCTGGTGTTATTGACTTGAATCAAGAAGTTGTCTCACCACCGTTACCCCCTAGGGGTTTCAAACTGGTCCATCAATATCCTTCATCCGATGCTCCAGGGACGCGGAGGCTTGAACCCCTAACTAGCCCAATAAGTCAGATCAAGACTGAGCGCAACAGAGCACTCCCTCTCCCTCAGCCCGCAGTGCCGTTGGACAACCCCTCATCTACGAGTCTTGACGACAATGAGCCTGCCAATAAGCGCCCAAGGCTGGCATCGGATATCCAGTCGCCCGACTACCCGTCGTCACACATAATTGAGCGCCGGCATAATTCTGCGGCCAGCTCGACTTTGGACTCGAGCGTAGCGTCCTTCAGGATTACTGTCGGTTCTGGTCTATCAGTTGGCTCTCCGCTGACCCCAACTACATCATCTACATTTAGTGATGATGATCAACGTCACACAAGCCGAAGACTTTCGGTGAATTCTCTTCTGTCAGCGCCCCCGGGCCCCCAAGCTTGGCAAGATGAGAATGCCAGTCGCGCAAGGGCTGGCTTACCGCCGATAGACACTCGCACGCGTATGTCGACAGAAACGACTTATTACGGCATTGATCGAGGTTTTCCAGATCATGACCTGGGCAGGAATGATGATATTAGCGCTATTAGTGGATCGTCGCCTCTATTGCAGCGCGAGTTTACAGAGGCCCCATTTGATGAACCAAGCGACGACCTATTTTGGAATGAATTTGGGTTCGGGGTCGAGACTAACGAGTACAGTGATGAAGAGGGCGGGTATTATTCAAAAGCAGTACCGATATATATTCCTCGCAACCTCGAACCCCTTCCAGCGAAGTAAGTACAATCTTCGTTGACGACATACGAGAGTCTTCCACTATAGCACGTACTAATTCTCTATTAGGCTCATGGACAACCCCATGAACATTCTTGTGAGTTAACCCCTTTTCAAGACATTATTAGTAGCTGGGTCATATCTAATATTTTAATAGTATTTTGTGAGTTATACTATTGAATTGAAAATGGGAATTCCGACTTACATCTCCGCTCTCCGCAATTAGCATCATTTCTTGAACCACACGGCTCGAGGTAAGTGAACCCCCAACTCTGGCTTCGTACCTATACTTAGTTTCAATTAAGTTCTCGTCCCCTACGATGATCCACATTCCAACCCCTTTCGGACCATTCTGCCGCAGATGGCTGTCAAGAATGACAACCTCTTGTCGCTTCTACTTGCCTATTCAGGTAAGGATCCCAAATTCCTTGTTAGCCTCACTTTTTGCTCAAATCAGTCGGATAGCCTCACATAGAGCACGAGTTCTGAACCACCCGGAGCCCACGTTCAGGATTGCTTTATGGGTAGACGACATATTCCCCGCTCTTCGACAGGCTCTCAATGATCCTGATAAGAACTTCTCAGATGCGAACCTTGCCACGGCCATTATGCTGGCCTCGCTCGAAATTATCTCGCCAAAGGTGTTCGGATACGACATACCATGGCAGCGGCATCTGAGCCTTGCAAGAGAACTTATAACTGCGCGTCCAGGCGGCCTCCGTGGACTACAGTCCAACTTCCGCCATAACCTAGTCTACTCCTTCTTGTGGAGTTGGGCTGCTTACCTTGACGTTATAGGAAGCCTCAGTGGCGGACCCAGAGGTTCCTCGTTGGCTTGGATCTTCGACTACGAGGTGGACGATATCGTCGACGGCTACGACGAGATAGACTGCATCATGGGCTTCACTACGCGATGTATCTACCTTCTCGCCAAGATTGCTGATCTCGCCAGGAAATGCGATGCCGAACGTATCGGAGACGATCTCGATATCCGACCCGACTGGGAGCCAAGCGATGAAGTCTTCGAGCAAGCTTCGAAGATCGAATCGGCTGTTACCGAGAGCATGGTGCAGTCGCCGGTGCCTTGCAAACACATACATAAAAAGGGGGACGTGGAGAAATGGGATCGGCGCGAGATGGAAGCAACTAACGAAGCTTTCCACTGGGCCGGGCTCGTTCATCTCTATCGTAGGATCATGGGGAAGCCGTCCGAAGATAGGTCTGTCCAGACGGCTGTACAGAAGATGGTGGAATGCTTTCTCCGTATCAAACCAGGTGGAACGGCAGAGTCGTGCCTTCTATTTCCTATGTTTACTGCCGGTTGTGATGCTAGGGACGAGGGACAGAGGGCTCTCATCCTCAATAGGTTTTTGACTGCTGAGAATCACGGGATGACTCAAGTAAGTGTAAAAGACCCGTTGTCTGTGAGTGGATGGCTTCTAACGATTGTACACTAGGTTCACAATGCCCGCCGACTAATGCAAAAGGTGTGGGAGACGCAAAAGCCTTGGGAGACGTTGGTCAGCACGGAATTTATTGGATAATATTTATGACAACTAAAACACGATGTTTATTGCTACGGCCATGTTTTGCAAGACGCCGACTTGCAGACATGAGCCGGACGCAAACAGAACGCTGAAGGACAGCAACCAAACTATTGGTTATACGTTATGGGAAATCCCCATGAGAGTTGATGATGTGACGTTTTCTTATCATTGTTGAATGGTGCAACAATACCCCCGACGAGACGAATGGATGACCTGACTGGATAGGATAGGATATACCAGAGTCAGGCATGTAGGAACTGTTATTACTTATATCCTTATTATAAAAGCTATTCATATGTAGTTTCCTAGCGAATACCACTGGATTTTAATTGCCAGTTTCTGATGTAAGAGTATGATATAGACTTGTTAATAGTCCTGGAATTGGAATAAGAAGATGGGAGGGAGACTCGACAGCAAGGAGACAGCAGCACAACCCCCTAACCGACCCAGCCCTCCATCACTGATTCGTCTATATATAGAACAATGTATATGTAATCTGCATATAGCTCTTAATGCCTCAGTAAGACCACCAGCCTCCCGTGGGTAGTATTCATGAGGCTAATATACCTAAATTATTGGAGACCTTTTCCTACCTTATATCCCGAAACAAGTCTCGGGTATCTTGCTTGGCCGTCTTGGCGGACGGGTATGCAGTAACGTCCCGCTATCCTTCATCTTGGCGTCCTAACCGAATTGTACAAGTCGATATGGAGGGGAGATTTGCATGTTATATGCACTGTAGTACAAGTGTCTTAACGAAACATAGCGGGGTGTTCCAGCTTACCCCACCACTACAAGTCGCAAACTACAACACCTAAGACGCGTTATACTATCGCGTTAAGCCGCCCGCCAACTAATACATTTTGACATAGACTGATCCTCAGACATTACCATCGCGATATACCTAGGTAAATTATAGACTAGGGAAATAAAGGAAAGAAAAAAAAGGAGAATATCAGCAATGGATATTGACGACATCTTGCGAGAGGTCGATCCCACATTCGACTCAATTCCAAACGAGACGCGCGATCTGCAGTCCCTTACGCGTGCTTGGGTAGCAGAGAGATCCTCACCCGAATTGCTCGAGTGGCCGGCCGACGGGTTATTCGAGCGCATGAACGACCGAATCAAGCAGCAGATCGAGAAGGTCGAAAACATGACCGGCGACATGGATCCCAAGACCAATTTTGCCCTCATCGTCATACAGACCGAGCTGGAGCGCTACAAATATCTGGTACGAAGCTACCTGAGGGCTCGCATAGCCAAAGTACGTACCTAGGTGTCATATACTTCTATTCCACCCCTCCGGCCGGTGCGCTGGTGCTTATTGCTTGAAACAGATCGACAAGCACACTCTGCACTACCTCTCGAGTCCCGAGCTGCGGGCGCGCCTCTCGCCGACCGAACTCGCTTACGCGACGCGGCACCAGGCCCTCCTCCATAACCACTACCTGTCGTCCTTCCTGTCGTCCTTCCCGCCGGCCCTGCAGAATCTCAACGACACCACGGGAAACAGCAGCATGATCGAGACTCCGGACCTCGACACGGCCATATTTATCCGCCTGCTCAGGGACAGGCTTGTCGAGGGCCGCGGGACCGACGCCGATGGCGATATGGAGTGCAAGAACGGCGACATTCTCATCCTCAGGTGGTCCGATGCTAAGAAGCTGGTCGACTCTGGATTCGCAGAGATCGTGTGAAATCGTATGCTCTTTCTGCTGAGGTTCTCTTCGACTCTATATAGGTCTCTGCCAACTCCAAGCCACGTAGGGTTAAACCTAACTAGGGGAACGATGTTGTCGCATGTGCAGATCGTATGAAGGTCTAGCACCCCTTAGGAGAAGAGAGTTTGTGGCTGTGGCTCACTTTAGTAAATTATGCCGTCGAACAAGAGCATCGCACTATAATCATAAGAGAAACTAGGGGGACTCTCGTAGACATCGGGGTGTCGACAACAAATATGAGGCATTGCTAGATGCGGTGATAGGGAAGGTATCTTATGAAAGGATACGTCTCTAGGCGGGTAAGCATTAATCACATCTCGGGAACATATTAGTTATCTGCTAACTAGATGAAAGGCGTATGCCAACTAAGTCGTCGCTGACGGGACTATCTCGACTCAGTTTCTGCAGACAAGTCGATGAGATAGCTCACAGTTTCATCGCAAGCTGAAAGGGGGAATGGGATATATCCTTCAACAGGTCACTTATAACTACTGCGCAAAGAGGCTTGGATCGGCAAGGCGTTGTAGTGGTTATCTGACGTGGCTGTGATAAGAATAGGGAGAGAATTGACATCTCTCATAAGAATAGGACTTTGAGGATGACTTCTCAGGGGTTAAATGGACCTGCTATGCAAGATACAAGCCACTTAGCTTGTATTAGGTACAGATCAGCTTGTTCCTATGTAAAGCAACTATATAGCAGTAACACTTGGTATAAATGGAAAGTCCTTTGCGAGAATATAGCGGTGGCTCGTAATATTTTTTACTGTAAAGGGGATTATAAACCTCCTATCTAGGCCGCATATTGAATTGAAATGAGAAACAGCTTTCATCACTATACCTAAACGTATAACCACAGATCGAACAGGCTGATAAAGCATGGAAATGTATTGATATGCTTGCCTTGACTAAGAGGATTTATATCGAATTTCCTCGTACAGAGAGAAGTGATGAAAAAGGGTTAGATGCATGAAGGGATTCCAAAAGTAGCAATGGGGCCGACCCAGGAGAGTGGGAGAGTGATGTCAAAACGTTTGACGATTAAATTTCCCCACCGTACCCACCCCCATGGCCCCATACCTCATACCTCAAGCAGCCTCGCCTTTGTTCGTTATCAACCAACGCTTTTCGAAATAATTTAACGGGTCGAAGGTCAAATACTGTACTATAGCCTATAGTCGAGTGATGAGTTGCATAGATTTCTTATGAATTTTTACCCATCTGTACTACCACGGATAGGCCACCTTTTTTTCAAATTTCCGAACTTTCTTCCATAAATTGTCATGATTGGGCAGCTTTGCCCCTTACCGAAGGCCCAAGCCGCTGCTACATCGCCGCCATGAGCGACCTTCAGAAAGCCTGGGCGAAGAACCGCCTGAGCGCCCTGCCGGCCGAGAGCTTCGACGAGATGGAAGAGGACGAGGCCGACCGCGTCGCCGAGCTCCCCGAACATCCCGACGACGACTCGTCCTCGGCGTCCTCCGCCTCCTCCACGGGCACCGTCATCCCGTCGCCGAGCCAGAACCTGTTTGCCAGGCCTCAGGGGTAGTTCCTCTCAACCCCGTATTTTTCTTCTTCTTTCTTTCTTCCGCGGCAGCTGATTTTTTCCTTTCTTCTTCGTACGTACACAGCGTGCCGAGAGGACGAACTCTCCAGCAGATCCCCTGGACCACCTACTTCGAGCGGGAGCTGTTTCTTCATGACCCAAGCAGCCCCGCAAACCCAACCATCCATGCCTACCTGACCTCTCCCGTCGGGAAGGGCCCCTTGTTCGTCATGCACCACGGCGCCGGCTCGTCGGGTCTCTCCTTCGCCGTGGTCGGCTACGAGATCCGGAAACGTCTGCCGTCGGCCGGCATCCTGTCGCTCGACGCGCGGGGCCACGGCTCGACGACGACTGCGGACGACGACGCGGCGGGGTCGACCTGAGCCTCGAGACGCTCGCCGCGGATCTCCTCTCCGTCATACTCATGACGCAGAAGGAGATGAAGTGGCCGGAGCTGCCGCCCATCATCTTGGTTGGGCACTCGCTCGGCGGCGCCGTCGTCACCGAGGTCGCCAAGGCGGGCGCGCTCGGCAGCGCGCTCCTGGGCTACGCCGTCCTCGACGTGGTCGAGGGCTCGGCCATCGACGCGCTCCAGAGCATGCACACCTACCTCTCGTCGCGGCCGGCCGGCTTCCCCACGCTCGAGGCCGGCATCGACTGGCACGTCCGGTCGCGGACGATCCGCAACTCGATATCCGCGCGCACCAGCGTCCCGGCCCTCCTCACGTCGAGCGCGAGCGGCGCCCCCGGCGGCGACCCGAGACCCTGGAAGTGGCGGACGGACCTCGGCGCCACGCAGCCGTTCTGGGAGAACTGGTTTATAGGGCTGAGCAAGAAGTTCCTGCTCGCCAGGGGAGGGAAGCTGCTGCTGCTCGCGGGGACGGACAGGCTGGATACGGAGCTGACGATTGGCCAGATGCAAGGTTTGTGCTCACCTTCTTCTTTTTTCTCTCTCGCTACCCTAGCCCATTTACGTATTCCAAAGACTGACTCTGTCTGCTACGCCAAGGAAAATACGCACTCCAGGTATTCCCGGAGGCGGGTCATTTCATACACGAGGATCTGCCCGAGAAGACGGCGATATCTCTGGTAGACTTCCACAAGCGCAACGATAGAACTGCCCTTGTGCTACCCCCTAAAGTGTCGGATCTTCTAAAGCAGGGCAAGAAGGTCTAGTTGCAACAGTTGATAAATATCGAGAGTAGATCCCGTAAGCATTGAATCAGCTTAGAAATGCGTTTTTAGACAAAGCCTCATTGCTATGAATCCTTTTACTTAAGTAACCATGTAGCCCACCGTCTGTCCTCGCGATTGCTACGTGATCTATATTTTATTTTTCCCCGATCCGTGACCTTGAATGCCTATGTAAATGCCTCTGCACTCCTCCCGTGCCTAAAATGGGATATATTCCTGCGCAACGCCTTTAAATGCTGTGTAACCAACTCCCGTCATGCTAACTCACCCATCTCTAAACGGATATCGCCATACCCTCAGTCGTCTGTGCTGCTGGCTGTGTCCCTGTCTCTGCTTCTTCCTGAGCACCAACTCCACGTTCCGCAAGTCCCTTCTTAGCCTGCGGTTTGGTCCGCGACTCCACTGCCATCTGACCACCGGCGGCAAGCGCGCTGCTATTCGCCATCTTGCCCATCTTGCCCGAGCCGTCCGGGTCGATATCGAGGCTGGCGTCGACCTCCCGCGCGCGGTCCGCGAGGTGTTCGAGGCCGAGCGCCTCGCAGACCCGGGTGTAGCTCTTGCAGGCGCTGACGCGGCGGTAGGCGGGCGACTTGCCCGGGACGAGCTGGGTCAGCGAGAACTTGGTGTTGCCGAATTTGTTCCCGACCTCCATCGCGCACCGGAGGTACTGCTCGACCACCTCCTCCCAGGGCAGCAGCTCGGGGGCGCTCCGGAAGCAGCTCGGGTTCTTCTCGGCCTGCGTCGCGATCATGGCGCCGTCGACGCCGTACTCGCGGACCAGCGAGAGCGCCTGGTCCCGCGTCTCCACGTCGCCGTTCATCAGGCACGCGACGCCGGCCCCGCGGCACACGGCGGCGACCATGCGCAGCTGGCCGCGGACGGCGCGCTCGCGGGGCCGCATGGGGGTCGTGCGGCAGTGGACCGTCAGGCCCGTGATGCCCGTCGCGACGAGCCGGCGGACGAGGGCCTCGGTCTCGGCGGCGGTCTCGAGGAGGCGGATCTTGACGCTGACGCCGACGCCGAACTCGGGCGTGATGGTACCGACGAGCGCTTCCAAGATCGCGCACAGCTTGTCCGGGGTCCGGAGGAGGGCGGCGCCCATGCCGTCGTGCGTGCTGAAGGGCTTCGGGCAACCCGCGTTCACGTCGATGCCCGCGACGTCGGCGGCCACGAGCCGCGCCGCGCGCACCGCGAGCTCCGGGTTCGACGTGCCGATCTGGAAGATGAGCTTGCGCCCTTCTTTTTCTGGGTGCACCCGGTAGATGATGCTGTCCTTGACGTCGGCCGGCGGGGTCTTGGCGCCCTGCGACGGCTTCCGCGTCCACTCGATGGTCTGGGTGTCGGGGTTGAAGCGTCGGGTCGTCCCGATCATGGATCTATCGACGGTCTCGGGGCCTAGATTATTGCAGCGGTAAGCTAATTGAATTTTTATTCTTATTTTTACAAATACTGAGGTGAATACGAGACGTACCCCATACCAAATCCGCGCCGTAGTGAAGCGCCAGGAGTCGCGAGGGCAGCTCGCCGGAGCGGACCATGGGCGCGAGGACGACCTTGCCCCTGTAGTCGACGCCGTTGCGGGGGATGGGCACTTTCTTCGGTTCGGAGGCCATGATGCTTCTGATGACGCGAGCGAACAATGACATGTCAAGCGACCGAGTGGCAGGTGATCTTTGATATAATCACGAACACGAGTCCGGATCGTGACCAACGAACGACGAGGGGCGATGAGGACAAAAAAAGAAGAGCATATGCATGCGGCCAGCCCGCATGCTAAACTTTTTGAGAATCTAATCTTATCTAATCCGAAATCTAATCGGTGTTGCAAGGGGACTTACATACATAGTTATGTACATCCCTACCTAAAGGTACCTCGGCCAGCTCGGCCAAGGAAACACATTTTCCTCCCTTCACCTAAATGCTCTATGTATTTATTCGTAGGTAAGGGTAGATATATCTAATTACTATATCCAAGACATACATGTAATAGGATGATACTAAGGGTTTAAGCGTACCTGAAATGAATCTGTTAGTTTACACTTGGCGTACTCACATGAGCTTCAGCCAGCCAGCCCAGCCCAAGTCTATAAAGTCCATATAAAAATTCTTTTATACGTGTTGCCACTGGGGTGTGACCATCTTCGGAATTTTACTATTCGTGATTTGTGCAACACGGCAGCTGCACGGATAGAAATGCGACGGACCCGATTCTAGAACTGTAATACGAATCCGAAGAAAATGCATCTCCATTTTGTTGCGTTGCTGTGTGTCATCCCCCGTAGCTGCCCGTATCGCCGGGCCAATATCCGTATTGGCAATTGCTCACTATTTCCGCAGGACGCGCAACCCTACCTGACAGATTACTACTATCGTCCTACATGTGTAGGTCTGTGCTATGTAACAGGGTGCGTTGTCTGTTTAGCCGCATGTAACTTGTAAGGAGATCGGATGCGCAGGAAGTCTACTACATGGTACATATGTATGTATACTAAGAATAGAATGGGATATCAGAGTTTCGCAGCGGCCCGAAAAATCTAACTCTACCTACTGTACCTCTTGCATACCCATAAGTATCGTAGTATGCGGCTACCTAACATTAATCTCGCATGCAGCCTTACCATCGTGTTCGAATGTCCTTCTACGATTTGGGCCGAAACTGGCACTTGCGGTAGTTGGATTAGGAGAATTCATTGGTATTTGCAAAGTACGTGAGGGATATAAACTGCCTTGGTAACGCTATTGATGGCTAATGGTCTAAAGGTCGACGTTTGTCGATTTGCCTCTGTTGTCGTAAATACATAGTCCAGCCGTTTTATATACTAGCCACTAACGTCTTATTTTGTACTGCTGTTATTCGTCCAAAGACCCTGCTCAACGTCTCATCTCATGTCAGCCTGCGGCGCAGAACCAAAGGTCAAATCCGTCCCTGCAGCTCGTCTGCCGAGAAAACGTCATCAAGCATTTGATCGAAAAGCGTACAAATTATAGGTAGTCGAGAAATTCGTCAGGCGTCTGTAAGCTGTAGTGAAGCTGAGAAATCATGTCCGACCGGACTCCTTCTATTTGCACCTACTTAGGTATTACTTAATCGTAGGACTTGTAGACTCGGAGGCGGATCGGGGGAACGGGATCATAAAGGACTGCGGCTGTCGAAACAGCTTGGGCTGAGCCTCGTTAGCCTTGGTTCCTTTCATACGGATCCCTGCTACGGAAGTCAGCTCGAAATAAATACCTGTTGGACTAGGTACACGTATACATGAAAATTATTCATTGCCCGACCAAATCACGCATTTCAGGGGTCATGTGTACGTAAGTTGCACAATTCTATGTGAATATTCTGTCTAGATTGGCTTCCAGGTGTAGGTACTCTACATATGCTCTACATACATAGGTATGCCTACATGTAAGCTACGGTACGAAGGTAAGCACTCATTAGGCAGTTGAAGAGGAGAACCACCCCTGTCTAGCAGGAGGACTCTGCACAGCTCCACAGACAGCCGACGTCACCCTTCCTACAGGTAAATGGTAAATGGTAGATGGTAATGGAGGGTGGTACCGTATTTTCAACACTCATACATACTTCCATATCCATACATATACGTATTCAGAAATACATATATAACGAATCCTGCGTCTCAAAACTGCCCCGGTTCCAATAGGTCATTGCGCAATTTCGTCCGAGTGTTGGCTCTTCTTGCCCTTCCTTTTTTTGCATTGTCTTGGACATGATATTGATTGGAATTCTCATTTTTAAAAATTAGTTAAGACAATCCTGCCACTTATCCACCGAGGCGCTCCGCACTATCGAGTCCACGCATCCGGGACTCGTCACACAACAGAGCCACTAGGTACGCCCACCTCCCTAGGTTCACCGTTGTTCGTTGCTCGATGGACGTGCTCATTAATATTAGCTAGTGGAGCAGGTACCTCTTGTACCGGCGTAGTCAAGACATTCGCCTTAACGTGTATACCGCTTCCATCGCATTCGGATACCTAGGGGATACCTAGGTACTTGGAAGTGCACCTTTTGCCCCAAAGGAGGAAAAAAAGGGCTGTGTCTACTTACTCATTCTTGGACTAAACATGGCTTCATCAAGTGAGTCGGCGAGCCAAGCCTCCATTTATACTTCCGTTTCCTCTTCCAGTGCCTCCAATCACTCCCCAGACCAAGAAAGGGAGGAGACCCTGTCCGACGAGAACAAACCTCCCGTCAGCGAACCTGAATCCGAGGAAAATACAGCCTCGTCAGGTTCGCCTGAGAAACCAAAAGGACTAGCTTCGATGTTCTATGTAAAGACGCGGTTTGACCGCTTGTCGTCCTTCTTCCCATCACTGATCAGTGCTCATTCTACAGATCACTCGGCGGGGGTCCTTCACCGCAAACCACTCCCTCCCAATCCCCCTAGCCAAGACAGACCACCCAGTTTACCAAGCATACCATCTCTAGATTCAACCGACCAAACAGGCGGGCTCGGCATTTCGACTTCGAATGACATTTCCGACCCTGCCGCCATCAAGCACATTCCGAACCACAGTAGGAATTCATCCGAAAACAATGCGCCAAATCCTACCATGGGGAAGTTACAGAAAAGTCCTCCGGTGATAGAGAAGCCTTCTCCAATCGACGACACCTTTGCTGCACCCTCACAAAGATCGACCTTCCCCGTTGCAGAGCCCAAGCCAACCCCACGGCTCACGAAAGAGCAGAGGCGACGAAGCAGTTCTGTCAACAGTAGCACGCACAAAACGTCGTCGTCTCAAGCAAGTCTGGCGCCGCGACAAATCTCACCGATCCCCGACCCTAGAGGCCGAAGCTCGTCTGCACAACCACCTACTACTCGATCCGCTCCGCCTTCGGGAAACCTGACTGTTTCGACGGCTGCAGCTGCGGCTGTTGTCTCCCGCCCGGGATCGAGCAATGGCAGCCAGAGTCCGAACCGGGACGGTGAGCGGCGGGGACGGTTAAGAAGAAGCTGGCTTCCGGGAGGAAGGTCAAGGTCTCATTCTCGAAGTCAGACGAAAGCTACAACTTCGGCAGCGTGGATTCTTGGGCAGAATGTGGATTATAACACTTCCTTCATTGCCAATGGGGAGAAAGTACCGGAGCTGTGGAACGAGAGCGGAACCGTTTTGGTATACCTGGATCCTAAGGGGAGCGGCGCCGGACCATCTTTCAAAGTTCAATCGTTCGTTGTCGATTACTCGCTCGTGTTTGTTGAACTCATGGAGTCGGAGATGACATCTCCGACAAGCTCGGGACACACTCGAAGTTTCTCTGGCCGCGATAGTCTGTCGATCGAGGACGCAACACGAAGGGTCCAGTCGCCCCCTTTGCCAGAGCCCCAGGGGCTTGGAGAGACACGCCTCTACCTTCCCGTTTCCATGTCGACCCCAGGCCATAGATCACAGGCCGACATGGAGCGCATGCTATCGATTCGGAATATGTTTGCCTTTTTAACCGGTCAACCGTTAGTGTGTACTAAGGAGCAACCAAATCTCTTCACCGTCTTTCTCCACATCTCTGCTCTACTGAAGGAGTTTGAGTTTACAAACGCCGACGGATCAACCTTTGGAGATGCTGTCGATATGAGCTTTCACTTCTTCATGGACCAGATGGCTCTTGCGGACGTGAGACATAGCAGAGAGAAGACATTGGAATCGCTTATTCTGGGTGAACGAATGCGCTCGATAGACCTCTATAATGAAGCATTCGCTCACGCTGTTGGCAAATACCCGGCAATCCGAGATTTGAACTCACCTCTGTGGACTCAGGTGTCCGCCACCACCCGCGAGCGACTCGAACGCTCATATTTCGAATTGGTAAACCGCCAGAACAGCGTCAATAACAGGTTGGAGTCGTTTGAATTCCCGGCCTTATTCTCTGGCACCGCCAGCTCGACATCTAATCCAGACTACAAGGACGTCAAGTTCCACGTTTGGAAGAAGTCTTGGGGCAAGATGAGACAGTTTGTTCTTGGCTACTATAAGACCAACTTTGGGAGCTGGCCACCCAAGGCCCGCAGTAAGAAGAATCCCTTTACGGAGAGCGGCCTAAATAGACAAGTCCTGAAAATACTCTATTCGGACTTTTGCGCCCTGTACGACCTACTCGTCGACCGCGAAGCCCTCACGACGCGAGTGATCGACCAAGCCGCCGAAGAGATTGAGGAGCACAAGAATCCTCACCTCGCAGCTCTGCGCAAAGTCCTCGGCGAATTCGACCAATCCTCGCCCCCCGTACTCCCCCCTATTCCGTTCGATCTTCCCATGCTACCTGACATGACGAGTGTCAAGGAGAACTACTACGAGCTTGCTATCAAAGAACAAATGCGGCTAGACAGAAATCTGCAGGAATACCAGATGCTTCTGATCCTGAACAAGGCCTACGACTTTGAAACATTCAAGCTTAAAATGCCGTTCCTTGACGAGTTCAAGGAATTTGAACACAAGGAAGCTAAGGGGAAGACGGCCGCGGAAATGGCGGACCAGCGTATTGGTTATTGGCTGTTCCTCTATGTCATTATCCAGTCGCTTCCCATGTTGGTGGTGGACGCGCCTGGCTTGCAATTCACAGAAGGTGTTGAATACTTCCTATGCCAGCCACCGAAAGGTCACCTACCGTGGATGGAGGACGCTCCTACTGTACGCAAGAGGTGGTACGAGGTAGCTGGCGGAGGTGGTATTGTAGAGCTTTCGACCGACGCTGTGGAATTTAGCATCGAGGGCATCTACCATCGTAGCCACTGCTGGCTGGCGGCTAAGCGCTGGGAGCTTGGAGAGAATACGGTTCCTCCGGCACTACAGGAAAACTTGTCGCCACTACAGGCTCCGCAGTCCGTGTTCGAGGACATGGATCCTGGCCGATCTGCAAGCCCGACCGTCATAGACCGCAGCGGATCCCCTCAATCCGGACCTCCCGGCACAGCGCTCCGACAGAGAACAGGGTCACCTGCCGGCAGGAACTCAGCCTATCGAAGCAGCATAGCCTTCGGACTCGAGCCCGTCCCGATTCCTATGGAAGATATGCCCTTGCCCGGCTCACGGGTAGTCAGTGCTAGAGGCATCTCACCCGTCCAGCGACCGGTTAGTGGCATGATGAGCCGCAGCAGATCATCGGGCAACCTTATTGGACTCTCAGGGTCTCAAGCCCAAGGGCCTGCAGACACGCGGAGCGATTCACGACAAGGCTCCGTGGGCGGAAGCACGTTTGATGACATTCTCAAGGACATGAACCAGAAGCCAAAAAAGAAGAGAGGTTTTTTCTAATGAGTTTTTTTTATACGATTTTATGGTTCGCGTATTGTTTTTTAAAGGGGATGGTAGGAGACTGGATTGTTCAAGTCTAAAGTAAAGCATGCATGGGTTCACTAAATGGTTCATTCGGTAAATTTGCTATTTGCTATTTGCATATACTGCGCAGAAAAAGAGGGTGTCGGAAAATTATATATGGTGGCACATTGCATAATACGGGGATTTTTCCATTTCCCATACCATTTCGCCATATAAGTCGGGTTTTTTTTATTCGAAGAATTCTTCGACGAACGACGGCTGAGGCTAATAAGGCTAAGCATAAAGCATAAAGCATATCACATTGGTAATCCCCGGAGCAGGGGTTTTTGTACTTGTACTATGATAGTCACATGAAGGATGTCACCAGGTGACGTATGATTTTACGTTCTCCTGCGAAAAGGTGTGGTGTTGAATATGCAGGTACTAATAATAAACAATGACTTTTCAACCATACAATTTGTATTCTTATCTGAAACATACGTCCTAGGTATGAATAGAGCTCGGACGACAATACAGTTTTGTTCTTATCTACATGGTCTCATCGTCTCATCACCAAACAATAGAGCCACAACGTGCTTCGGCCGAAAGTTTACATAGTATGTCACCGCAACTTAATTCCCCTGAAAAAGCTATGCTATCCAGGATAAGGTATTGACAAACGGGTTGACCCGACCTCCTTAAACAATGATTGGTCATTTACCTCTTCTAAAATAGGAAAGGGCAGTAAGTGCCCTGGGCTACCTACCGAACCAGCAGACCAGCTAAACAGTTAGTGGGGGGATCAACTGTCAGACTGCCCAGAATTACCAGGGAGACACCGAGTTGGGAAGCCTTGTGGGGTATGTACAAGGTGGGCACAGGGTGCTGGGTGGGTTGTGGGTGGGTTGGACGGGCAGCCGCAACTGATGCAACCTGCCGCTTCCTCGTGCATTCGCCTGAGGTCTTCGTGCACTTTCAATTATTTCTCTGGAAACTTCCCACCGAGTTCTTATGATATCTGATATTTTTCTCCAGGCCTGTTCCATGTCCCGCCTGACCTGAACTGACGCAACATTTCTCTCATTCTCGCATTCCAGCTCGTTTGTCATTATACCCTCGTTCTTATAACCAAATCCCCATTTGAAGAGGTAACGGTCGAATATCTTGATTCACAGCTAGCTCATAATTTATAACGGTCGTCGGTGCAACCACAACAACATTTCCGTCCAAACTCGTCGTTCAAGAGCGCAAATAAAGAAAATTCTCTTGAATGATCACAACTCATCCTACACGACAGCTTTCGAGCTAGCCTGTCGAGCTGAGAGTCGGAGCGGAAAGACTCTAGCCGGCTGCCTGAATGTGAATTGGTATTCCTTGCAGTCGGTCTGAATAGTCATTTCTGCCACTTTCCAGGCCAGTGGTGGCCTTGCGCCCCTTCCCTGCTCCCAATGGACCATAGCGAGGACTCACAGGCCACCCAGCCAGGTCAGTGGCCCCTTAGACTGTCGCAACACCTGCATATTAGACATGTTTACTGACCCATTCATCTACAGCCACGCAAAATGCCTTGGACCCCAGACGATTTGGGAAGCAGAACTCGGGCTTCTCTGACGAAGACATATCCGATATAGTCTGCCTATTATACCCCAACTCAGACAGTGCGAGTCGCGAAGTGAAGGAGATCGCACGCTCCGCCGAATATGCCCAGCACACTACCGGGAAGTACACGGCCGATGCTATCGATTCTGATCTATACTTGGAGGATGATGCCGAAGACTTTGGTCGGGTACGGTGTATTGGCGACCATGCTCTCGTTATCAAACTATCATCCGCCCTCAAGGATCCCCGTCTAGGCTTCACCTTCGGTCGCAATCAGGCTAGGTGTGATCTTTGCTTCGCATACGACCCGGGCAGGAGGCTTAGCATATCCACTTCCGCATATTCGTCAACAAGTACGGCACAGTCATGCTATAGGGATCAATCGACAAACGGCACTGTTGTGGATAGTAAACTACTGCGAAAGAAGACCGACGCTCAAAGACCAGGCCAGCCCGGTGCTCCTAGAAGGACTCTGGAGAGTGGGTCTA